>JAMJFZ010003581.1:515000-545000 GCA_026225945.1 Cricetomys ansorgei | reverse complement strand
TCACCTGACTAGACTGGCTGGCCAGTGAGCCCCAGGGATCCTCCTGTCTCTGCCCTACCCCTGAGAGATTGGGGTTCAGCAGTGCCTTACTGTTTATGTATTTACCGAGAATTCACACTCAGCTTCTCAGGTTTGCACAACGCTTTACCGACTGAACCAACTTCCCGGTGCCTAAAACAACCGCTCTTTGTGATCCTAGCATCCTGGGGTCCCTAGAGGACGATGCAGCACACACATCCCCTCACCAGGGCATCAGACTGCAATCCCTGTGTGAACTGCACTTGTCTTCCTTGCAGTCAGGGAGACCGACAGCCACAGCGACTCCTTTGTATCTGTCCTGGACATCTTCTATTTCAGTCTGGAAGTCCCACATCCAGAAAAATGAGTGCTCTATCTGCATGTACGTCTGCATGCCAGAAGAGGGCATCAGATCCCATCACAGAGGATTGTGAGCTACGGTGTGGGTGCTGGGAATTGAACTCAGGAACTCGGGAAGAGCAGACCACTGAGTCATCGCTCTAGCCCTAAAACTTTTTAAAAAATCACTGTTTCTAAGTGAGCCTCTGCCACAAATGTTCTCCCTGACTAGTCATGTGTAATTCCCAATGCACTAATGCTCAGCAGAGTCACAAAGAAACCCCAACTTTCACAGTCACTGCCTCAGGTGCTTTTGGAGTACAAATGTGGCTCTTGCTATTTCAATATTCAGAAAACCGAATTTACATAGCCACCCTGGAAAGAAGAAAGAAAAAAAAAAAAACTATGACGTAGTTGAAATTAGAAAACAAATTAGCTTTATATCTTCTTTCATGACTCGTGTGAGCAAACAGAGCCACATGAATCTGGGTAAATATTAATGCAATGCTCTTGTGAAAAGCATCTTTCTAAATACAACACAAAGGGGAACATAGGGTTAAAAACAGGTTAACTTTGACTACTAAAAAAACTCCATTTGTAAAAAAGTATGATTAAAATGAGATGCATGGGAAACCTTTGCTGTTTATGACAGACATTTAGAGGAAGCCTTACGGGTCGTGCCACAAAAGACACTGGGACAAGCAGTTTGCCGTGGAAGTACAATTAATTGACAGCAAAATTGTGAAAAATTCTGATTTGAGTGAGCAAACGGAAGCAAATTCAAAAGCTATGCTCCTTTTAAACTGTTTTTATTTTTATTTTAACTTATGTTACTGTCACTGGAAACGAGGACCTTATCAATGTGTACGGTTGCCGATCCAGTAAATCATGCTGAAATTATACAGAAACGTGCTTTAGGGGGCATCAGAGAACTGCGCACATGTCTTTCTCTCTCTACGTATGTCCAGAGGAGGTTTAGCTATTATAGTTAAAAGGAAGAAATAACAGGACATTTAGCTCTAGAGAACCAGCTGAATAAATGATAGAGACCTGTATTAGCAGGCTGGGAAGCGGACAGAGATTCTAAGGATGTTCAACTACACGAGAAAACGCCATGACAACGCCTAATGACTGCAGGTCACGGGCTACCACCAAACTGTACACCCTGTTTATTCTCCTACAGCTGGATCTCCCATTAAAATGATTTTTGTCTCTTTTACTTTTATGTGTAACTAGAGCAAACATTTACTGGTTTTCTAATAAAAATGTTTAATAATTATTATTAAAGAGAACTTTCCAGATCTGGGTTCACTTTTTAGAGCTGTGTGTGTGTGTGTGTGTGTGTGTGATCAAGGAGACCGGAAGAGGGCGCCATACTCTCCGGATCTAGGATTACAGTTAGAGGCTGTCTGGCGTAGATGCCGGGAACCAAACTTGGGTCCTTTGTAAGAGCAGCAAACACTCTCAAATGTTAAGTCACGTGTCCAGCCTCTGGGCCACAGTTTCTGCGACTACAGAATCACAGATACATCCGTGTCCTACGATATTTACTTCTGGAGTGCGTGAATGTTTGTGTATCAAACCGGGTCAGATTCCTGCTGAGGTGCAGTAAGGGTGCAGTATTTTAAGAAGACAGGGTTAGAGCTGGGGAGACACCTCAGTCAGTAAAGTGCCTACTGTGCGACCATGAGGGCCTGAGTTCAGATCCCCAACACCCATGTGAAAACTGGAGGTATGTCTGTAACCCCCATACTGGGGATGGGGCATGAAGATAAGTGGATCCCAGGGACTCAGTGGTTAGCCGGACTAGCCGAATGGCTAGCTCCAACCCAGTGAGAGAGTCTCAAAGCAGACAGCTATAAAGACATTTGACATTAACCTTTGGCCTCTACGTGTTTACACAGGGGCTAGCATAAACACCTATACACGATATACATAGTGATTTTCATTTTGTTTATCCATCTATCTATCTATCTATATATATATATGTATATATATATAACTTTTTTTTTTTTGAGACAGGGTTTCTCTGTGTAGCCCTGGCTGTCATGGAACTCCCTCTGTAGACCAGACTGGCCTCGAACTCTGAGATCTGCTTGCTTCTACCTCCTAAGTGCTGGGACTAAAGGTGTGTGCCACCATGCCTGGCTACACAGTGTCATTTAAAAAAAAAGAAAGAAAAGGGAAAAGTAAAAAAAAAAGTTCTCTAGCATGCTATTACACATCTATAATTCCATCACACAGAAGGCAGAGGTAGGAGGACCAGAAGTTCAAAATCATCTTTGGCTAGGATGTTTAAGGGCAGCCTGGGCTACATGAAATACTGTCTAAAAAAGGCGAAAAGAGGTGCTAGAGAGAAGTCTCAGCTGTTAAGAGCACTTTCTGCTCTTGCAGAAGACCAGAGTTCAGTTTCCAATATGTCAGAAGGCTCACAATCATCAGTACCAGTAGATCTAATGCCCTCTTCTGGTATCTGCTGGTACTGTACACACAGGGTGCTTTTGCATACATAAAGGCAAACATTCATATATATAAAATAAATAAATCTAAGAAAAGAAAGCCCATACTTTGTATTTCTTAGAAAGTGTGTTAACCCTGTGAACCAAGATGCAAAGCAGACTCCCCCTGCAGTAGGTTATGTGTGTGTGTGTTTCGAGACAGGGCTTCTCTGTTGTAACTCTGGCTGGCCTCGAACTCACAGATCCGCCTGCCTCTGCCTCTCGAGTGCTGGGATTAAAGGTGTGTACCAACACTACCCGTACTGCAGTAGTTTTTATAGAAAAGGAAAATGAGCAAAAGAAAAGCAATAATATAAAAAAAAAAATCCATCTAACTATCAACAACAAAAACACTGATAAATGAACAATGCTTAGCGAGAACCATACCAGCAGGGCCCAGTGAGCTGACTGGTTCGCCTCACAGCTGCAGAGCTCCACTATGTGACCGCTCACGTCTAGTCTATTCTCCTGAATTTCGCTGTCCTCATGGGTAATGTTGGGACAGTGGTTTCCACCACAGAATGGAATGGGGAGCTCAAAAATGATGTATTTATTATAGCTTTTTTATGTGCTTAGGTGTTTTGTTTACATGTATATAAGTGTACCGTGTGCTTGCCTGGTGCCCAGAGAGGTCGGAAGAGGGTGTTGGATCTCCTGGAACTGGAGTTACAGACAGTTGTGAGCCCCAGGAATCGAACCCTGATCCTCTGGAAAAGCAGGGAGCCATCTCCTCAGCGCCAGTTACGAACATTTTTATCCAGATAGGATGGGGATGAACTCCTCCAACTGGCTGGGTGGGTGGGTGATAGTGTCGGGGCTGGCGTGTCTGGCCGGGTGCAGGCAACCAGGAGAGGGGATGGGGAGGAGAGAGAAAAAGACACATGGGGAGAGAAAGGAAGAGGAGGAAAAGAGAAAGAAGAGGGCAGGGAGGAGAAGGAAGTGAAGGGGAGGGGAGAGGAAGGGGGAGGGGAGGCACAGCTGCACATCCTCCTCTCCCAGTGCCCAGCCCTAAGCCTCTAGGCTCCTTCACAGACATCTGTTCTAGATGTAGCCGCCAGGTCACAGACATCCCAGATCTTAATCCAATGCCTTGCCTTGGCTTCCTTCCTCCCTCCCAAGTGACAGGGCTTCTGCCTCCGGCTTTAGGGCTGGTTCAGATCAGCTTCATGGTCCTGTCCAAGTGGAAACAGGGGCCTGAGGCCAAACCAAACTGGCCAGTCTGGTCCAAGCCAGGCCTGTGCTCACGCCAAGACCACAAATGTCGCACTGGCTAAAGCAGACCCCGTGGCTGAACCTAAAATAAATAAATACAGAAGATATTTACATTCCATGAACTCTAGTGGCAAATCCTTGTGCAGGGAGAGAGGGAGAGGCAGAGCTGGGACAACAATTCCTTCTGGAACATCTTGTTGATGATGGACACACTTGAGGCTGTCAGATGGTACCTGGGGCTCCTCCAAGCAGTTTGGAGAGCTCAGCCTGAAGGGTACCCATCAGAGTGTGGGGGGGTGTTTCACAAGGAAATTGGTACAAGGTCATGAGTTAATATTTTAATGAGTTTGGATAGTGACTGGTGCATATAAAAACTGTGTTTGTTGTTTTTCAGGGGCAGGATCTCACTACAACTGGCTGGCTTAGAACTCATTATGTAGACCAGACTGGTCTTGAACTCATACAGATCGCCTGCCTATGCTTCCCAAGTGCTGGAATTCAAGGCGTGTGCCACCATGCCCTGCGTCATGTGTATTACACCTGAAATTTCAGCCCTTGGAAGGTGGCAGCAGGAGGTATAGGCATCAGAGTCATCTTTAGCTACACAATGAGTTTGAAGGCAGCTCTGGCTACTTGAGACTTTATCTCAAAAAGTAAATAAACATTAAAAATTAAAATTAAAATATCCATAATCTAAATTCAGTGAAAGCAGGCGTGGAGAAGGTAAACACTATAATACATTTAAAAATATAATACACCGTGAAGAAAGGGTAAAAGAAATTGAGCAAAATGCTCCTTAAACCGGACATGGCAGCCTATGTCGTTAACCCCAGCTCTCGAGGCAGAGGCAGGCAGAGCTCTGTGAGTTCAACATGCATGTGATCAAACAGATATAAGCCTTTTTAAGAGCTGCAAACCGCTGTAGCCACCAGAGATGGGTAAAGCTGACGAAGCTTGTCAAATTTGTTGTTTTGGTTCTTGGGACATGGTCTCACACATTCCAGTTTGGCCTTGAACTTGCCAAGTAGCCAAGCATAACCTTGAGCTTCTGATCCTCCTGCCTCCACCTGGATGAGGATTTTATTTCCTTTAAGAAAAAAAAAGGTTTATTTTTTAGTGTGTGTGTCTATGTGTATTCATGCAAATGTGCATGTGGGTGCCCACACGCCAGAGGCATTGGATTCTCTAGAGTTAGGGTTGCAGGTGGTTCTGAGCCTCCCGACAGGGCTGCTCGGAACTGAACTTGCTTCCTCTGCAAGAGCAGCAAGTGCTCTCAACCACTGAGCCATCTTTCCAGCCCCAGGATTTCTTCCTTGATTCCTTTTCTCCTCCTACTCTTCTCTGTCTCATGTTTTTTGGAGATTAAAATGTTGGCTATATTACACAGCTCAGTTGGGTGCCGTAGGGATGTCAGGGGCGTGGTAAGTTAGAGAGGAGAGGGGACACAGGTATAGAGACTTGAACATTCACACCAGGTCTCCTCTGAATTCTCGTACTCCTTCTGCTTTTCTTTCCCTGCTTTGGATCCTTGTTTATACATGTCACTCCATGTTTAAAAACCTTGCTTTCCTGCAGGAAAGCAGTTCCATCCACTACAATGGAAAGAACACAGCTCTGCAACAGGTGATGCACATGGCTCATGTTTGAGGATCAATGCACATATTTTCTGCACAAAATTCCAAGGTGGTGGCTAGCACTCCTATCCAAACAGGTAGGATTCTGGGTTGGAAATCCAGAGTCTCCAGTTGGACAGGGCAGTTGCTATTGGTAGAGGTCAACTGTCTCATTGTAACAGTATGCTACTGCATGGGCTCACCAAGAAAGACAAGGAAGCATTTTCATAGGTGCAAACCCTGCCAGACCTCAGCAGAGGAAACTGTCACGGCAAAGACCATCCTGGACAGTGGAACCCTGAGTGTCTGAGCTCCGGGTTTTTTATTGACACAGAAGCTCCGCAGGTGGTCTATTGATACCATGTGCAGATCATGAGAAATCAAACATTTTTTACATAACGCCAACACCTGCAGACAATACAAAATGCCAAGCCTAAGCAGCCCCTCACCCAGCAATGCACAAAACAACCATTTTAAACATAACTAAAAAAACAAAACAAAACAAAACTTTACTAACATCCCATTGTGTGACAGGCCAATCCAGGGAAATGTGTTTTCATGGTAGAACACCCTACCATTGCTGTTTGGCACCTGATGTAAGGGCAAAAGGTATATTTTAAATTTTAGCTACTGTACCTAAGATATCTCTAAAAGAAAAAGACAGATAAGTCTTCTAGTGTTTCATGGAACCCTTGGGCTTTAGGCAGACCTCTTCACAGCCATGTTGAACCAAACAAAAAGCTGGAAATCCTTAACCTCCTGAAATGCTAGGTGTTCAGGTGAGATAGTCCTTAATCTCCCTTCTCAAGGACATAACCTCTTGGATTGTTGGGTAGGGAGTGTCTAGATCTCAAGTTGACCCTACTGCACCGGATGTGCTCCAAATGCACTGGGTGTGCTTGGTTGCTCATAGGCAGTTCACCCAGACAGGAAGCACATCAGGATAGATGCTTGCCACCGATTGGACCTGGTGGGACGTGTGCAGCCTGACAGGTTCTGCCTTTTTAGTACTTGTGCCATGTGACTCAGTGCCATTCTATGGGAGCTCTGGAGGTGGCAGGTTCACTCCATGAGAACCTCAGGAGGGACCTGGTCAGAGGCCATCTTCCTGGTCAGTATTTAATTAATTTAATTAAAGCGTGCTTGCTTCAAATTGGCTCAATCGTGGTCGTCTTATTCTGGATTGGATTTGGGATTTTGAAGCTTTCACTGCCCTTTCTCAAAGGAAGGAATCCTGGAGGCCTGGGCTCCACGGAGAGGAAGCTTGATCTGTACCACTCAATCATGGCTTATCAAGCTCCCTTTTACTGCCCTGCCCACAAGGCTGCTGCTTGTAAGGAGTGTGACGGAGCACACTTCCCAGATCCTATCCATAAAAGTGCAGGACCCTTTAAGCCCCACTTCCTCCTCGCCTGCTTCAGCAGCTCAGACCCAAACAGGAAATAGTGAGTGAGACCCATAGTGAGGTCAGTAGGATAACTAGAATGGACTGGCCCGGACTCCATTCTGCCGGCTGGCGAGTAGGCATCTGTCCTCACCCTCCTCGGCTTCCAGCTGCTGTGGGCACCAGGGTGCACCAGGGCACCTGTCCCAGGCCCTCTCCACGGCCCCAGTTTCTTCATCACTAAACCTGGCCACTCACCAGGAAAATGAATGGGCTCTCAGAGGCCTGGGACGGATTTCAGATGACTCAGAGTGGCCCATCCCACAGTGAGCTAAGCAGCTAGCAAGGTCAGCCTCGTGATATAACTTTCCATGGTGGGCACAGCAGCGACAGGATGAGCACCCCTTAAAGACGAATTCTTTTGTACTGGGGAAGGGGAAGTTCGAATAAATGGGCCCAGATTTTGGTGGTTTCTAAATTGAACCGCGTGTACCAGCCATGCCTTCTCTTCTCTTCTCTCTGCCTTTGGGGACAGAGGGCTGAAGGAAGAGTGAGTCACTGTTTGGCCACGGCTCCTCTTCAGGGTCTAATCCCTTAATGTAAAAGAGAATTAGGCAAGAGGATTAAGAGATTAAACAAGATTCATTACCGATTTCTTAAAAATCAAGCTCTGGCTTAAAATAACCCAAGAGGAGCTATGGGGGAGCAGGTGAGGGGAAGACACAGCAGATGCTACCTAGTGGCTTCTTGTTCAAATCAACATCCACCACCAACATGCTTAGCAAATGTCATTAATGTCTCCTCAGCCATGAAGAGAATTTGCCAGCCCACCTGTGGGAGAGGACAGGGCTAGCCGAGGTGCTCTGGTCCTGGGGTGGGTTAGCCTGCTGTTTCTCCTCATCTGTCACAGGACTGGCCTCTTTCCCCGTGGTGACTCAGCTTTTCCAATCACTATGGGGCCAAACTCAGGGTTAGTAAGCTCCTAGGTCACACTCTGGGGTGGGGCTTAAGAAAGACATTGAGAACTAAAACCAAGCAAAGATTGTCTCTTTTTCTTCTCTCTGTGTGTGTGTGTGTGTGTGTGTGTGTCTGTCTGTCTGTCTGTCTGTAGAGGCCAGAGGTCAGCATCAGTTGTCTTCTTTGATGTCCTCCGCCTTATTTTTTGAGAGTGAACTCAAAGCTTGCTGATTCAGCTAGATTGGCTGGCCAGGAAGTCCCAGAGATCTTCTTGTCTGTCTCCCCAGTGCTGGGATTACAGCTGCATACCGAGGTACCTGGCTATTTTATGTGGGCTCAAAGGGGTTGAACTGGGGTTCTCATGCAGGCCTGGCAAGCACCTTACAGCCCATCTCCCCAGTCCTGTGCATTTGTTTGTTTTCTAGATAAGGTGAAAGAATCTCCTGCAGCCTAGACTGGCTTCAGATTCACTACGTGAGTTGGATGACCTCAAACTTCTGATCCTCCACGTCCCTAGTGCTGTTACTACAAGCGTGACTGTTCTTGCAGAGGACCGCCGTTCATTCCCAGCATGCACAGTGGCTCACAACTGTCTGTAACTCCAGTCAGGAGATCCAGCGCCATCTTCAGGCCTCCACAGACATTGCATGCACATGGTGCACAGACGTACACGCAGAACCCCCGTACACATACGATAAAAATAAAAGTGCCTTTTTAAAAAATTAAAAATTTCCATTATTCAAAGTAAATACACAGTTTGAGATAAAGTGCATGTTGCTTATTGAGTTTTCTTCCTCTCAGGACTTTCTTTTCTTTTCCTTCTTTCTTTCTTTTTTTGAGACAGGGTCTTACTATGTAGCTCTGGCTGTCCTAGAACTCACTATATAGACCGGGCTGGCCTTGAAATCATAGAGATCCACCTGTCTCTGTCTTCCAAGTGCTGGGATTACAGGTGTACCCCCACCGCACCTAGCCTCGGGGTTTTTATTAAAACCATAAGGACAATTTCTCTAACACTAGATCAATCTCAGCAATGACACTTCTACAGCTGGGTCTGGAGTTTGGGGTCCATAATCCTGGGTATTTGGAGGGTTGAGGCAGGAGGATTGCAGGTCATGTACACCCAGTAACACAAGCATACAGAGAGGGAAGGAGAGAGGTGGGTGGGAGAGAGGTAGTAAGGGGAAGGGGAAGAGGGAGGAGGGAACTGACAGGTCCATACTTCCGAGACTGACTGTCAAGAGACAACAAGCTTGTTGCAGGGCTTTACTAGAAGGGGTCCTATTGTATGTGTCTGGGCTTCCTGTTGGTGCATTGTATTTAGCGCCAGAGCTTGTAACACTCTTAGAAGGGTCAGGCCTGGGCAACAGGAAGTCTCTGAATCCCATGAGCCTGTACCTCCTTTCTGCGTTAGAGATCAAGGAATTTGGAACAGGGAACAAAATTTCTTTTTTAAAGTACTTTTTGTCTTGTGAGATGGAGTTCTTTTCTGCTTCTCAGAAAAATCCTCTCTGATAGATGCCTTACATGTCTTAAAAATGTGGAAGCTTTAAACCATAATGTAGCCAGGAAATCCATGACTATCTCCAGAGTAATTTATTCTTCCTGTGGTAATTGATCTCTGAAGAAAGCTCCTTCACACCCCCCCCCACGAGGGTTGTGTCTTTTAAGACCATTATTCTTGGTGGCCCTAGCCCACATGGAATCTAGAATCATCTAGATCCCCTTTAGCTAAGAAAACAGGTGACAGTAATGAGTAGACCTTAGAACATTCTCCATCTTCGCATTGTTTGAGAGCTCTGTGCTGCTATGTATAAAGTCCAAATGGACTGTCGCAGAGACCAAGTATGGGAGGGGAGAGGGAGAGGGGGAGGGGAGAGGGAGACGGGGAGGGGAGAGGGAGACGGGGAGGGGAGGGGAGAGGGGGAGGGGAGGGGGAGGCTGAGTCCATACAGAAAAAGATTCCTGGATGCTCAAGAGTCCCATCTGAGGCTAGCCTTGCCTACAATCCTGCCAAGGTACCAACAGGGCTCCCTGGGGGTGTTTCCGAGCAGTAGGCTCCCATCTGATTGTGGCCCCAGTCAATACACATCCGGCAGAGCCCAGTCGACCTATAGCTAATGGAATGGGTGCTATTTCACATCCCTAAGTAGTGAGGTGGTTCCATATCTATTAATGGGTAAACAAACACTTCATATATCAAGCCCAATTGTTTCGATGGGTTAAAATGAAATATTAGAGTGAAATGATTAAAAATATGCATTTATCTTAAACACCTGACCAGCGATAGACCTCGCTGAAGCAGTATCTGGACCACGACAGCACAGCATTTTATATCCACTCAGGATGGTTGCAATTCAAAAGACAAGTAAAAAGTATTGACAGGGAGGTGGAGAAATAGAAACGCCCACAGATCCCAGTGGGAATGCAGAGTGCGCTGCGGGAAACAGTCTGGTGGCTCCTCAAAGGTTCAGCATCAAAGCACCTGCTGCTCTTCTAGAGGACCTGACATTGTTTCCCAGCACCCACATCAGGCAGCTCAGTTGCCTGTAATTCAGCTCCAGGGGCTCCAACACCCTCTTCTGGCCTCCGTAGGCACTCATACACATGAATAAATAATAAAATAGAGTGTTCAGAAGCAACGCCATTCAGAATTCGGGCCTTTTAAATATTGTCTGAATCTAGTCAACAAATTCATTTCCCCCCCTCTACCTTAGGAAACATATTAAACAATAAAATTTTAAAAATTAATTAATTTGTGTCAGGCATGGTGTCCCACACCTTAAATTCCAGTACTGAGGAGGCAGAGGCAGGCAGATCTCTGAGTTTGAGCCAGTCTAGTCTACAAAGCAAGTTCCAGGACAGTTAGAGTTACAAAGAGAAATCTTGTTTCAAAAAGCCAAACCAATAATAATAATAATAATAACTATCAACAATAATAATAAGTTTGTGCCTTTACTCACTGAGCCTTCTGGCTATCCCTAATCTTCTCCTCCTCCTCGTCCTTTTCCCCCTTCTTCTGAGACTGGATCTCTCTATGTAACCCTGGCCAACCTTTAACTCACTTTATAGATCCGGCTGGACTTGAGCTCACAGAGATCTGCCTGCTTCTGCCTCCCAAGTGGTGGGATTAGAGGCGTGCACCACCGTGCCTCTTGTTACAACTTCTTAGTGCTCTCCTCTCCTTACTAATTCTGTCAGCTGTGCCGTTTCTGGATGTTTCTATGAGTTGCTTTTCTTCTTTCTGTGGATCTGAACATGCCTGGTAAGCTTTGCATGAATGCCAGGAATTTGCAAATTACCTTGTTGTTTCTGTAGATGTGGGTTGTGCTGTTTTCTCTGGGAGTGTGTGCATGTTTGTGCATGTGCGTGCATGTGTGCATTTGCGTGTGGAGGTGGCGGCCAGAGGTTGATGTTGGGTGTCTTTCTCTTTTACTCTCCACCTGCTTTTTGAAGTTCAAGGATAATTGTATCAAGAGTTTGAAAGGCAACAGCATGGGCAGGACAGCTGTGAATCTCTGCAGCCATTGGGTGGAGAGAGGAAGATAGAAAGTGATGTCTTCTTGATCCAAAAAGGATCCAAAACGTTGGCAAGGTCAGTGGACGTCAGTGGTGTGGCAGGAAGGGTGGGTGGGCCAGAGCATCAGAAAATGAGTTGGGAAAGCCCAGATGGTCAGGAGACGCATGCGTAGTGTAAATCCCATATCCTGTCAAGCATAAGACTGCCACAACTGAGCCAAATTTGAAGCAAACAAGCATTAATTAAATTAATTAAATACTGACCAGGAAGATGGCCTCTGACCAGGTCCATTTGGAGGTACCCATGGAGTGAGCCTGCCACATCCAGAGCTCCCATAGAATGGCACTGCGTCACGTGGCACAAGTACTAAAAAGGCAGAACCTGTCAGGCTGCACACGTCCCACCAGGTCCAATCGGTGGCAAGCATCTATCCTGATGTGCTTCCTGTCTGGTTATCTCCCGCCTACAAGTGACCAAGCACATCCAGTGCATTTGGAGCATGCCTGGTGCAGTTGGGTCTCAACTTGAGATCTAGCCACTCCTTACCCAACAATCCAAGAGGTTATGTCCTTGGGCAAGGGAGATTCAAGATTATCTCATCAGAACAGCCATACCTAGCACTCCAGGCAGGTATGTCCTTGTTCCACGGATCTCTTAGGCAGAGTAATTAAAATTTAAAGCATAACTTTTACTCGTACAAAAAAGGTCATGACTTTGAAAGGGATCAAGGTGGGTTGGGGAAGGAGAGGGAGGGGGCAGAGTAACTTTTACGTCTACTTCCTGTAACTCCTGTCTCAGGGGATCCAATACCCACTTCTGGCCTCCGAGGACACCAGGCATGGGTGTGGTGCAGAGAATACATGTAGGCAAAACACCCATACATAGAAATCAATTTTAAAAAAGAAAAGAAATAGGAAGACAGAAAGGGAAACATTACTTTTTTATGAGTCAGAACTCAGAAAAGCTGGCAGGATTAGCTGCTGTGAAGTGGAAGCTCTGTGAGAGACTGTATTCACCTTAGATTGACTGGTCAGTTGATGGATTGATTGAAATAGGGTCTCACCAAGTAGTCCCAGCCAGCCTAGAATTTGCTCTGTAGACCACCAGCCTCGCCTCATATTCACAGAGATCCTCCTGCCTCTGCCTCCCAATCACTAGGTTTAAAGGTATACACCGTCACCGCCCAGTCACCTTATTCTTGAGACAAGGTCTCTCACGGAACCCAACATTCCCCAGTGGGCTATACTGAATGAGCTCTGGGGATTCATGTATGTCTACCACCACCACCCAGCTCCACCCCAGATAAAGATGCCCTCAACTCTGCTTACACAAGAGACATTTTACCCAATAAGCCATGTCCCAGTCCTGAAGCTATGTTCTTCTGCATGCAGTGCCAGTGGAGGCCAGAAGAGGGCAGCAGCTTCTCTGGAACTGCTGTTACAGACGGTTGTTAGCTGCCATGTGGGAGCCAGAAACCCAGCCCAGGTCCTTTGCAAGAGAAGCAAGTGATCTTAACTGCTGGGCCGTCTCTCCAATCCTCTTAATATGTTTCTTGACACAATAAAACATTAAATTATTTTGTGTTACTGTCTCCCATAAACAAACAAAAAACAAAAACAAATCAAAAAGTTCTAATGAAGAGTTTTGTTCCCTTTCCTGCAGTCTGCTTTATTCTTGCTTAAAATATATTTCCACTCTGCTTGTAAACATTTACATTCATTACTTTATCATGTGTGTGTGTGCGCGCGCACACACACACACACACCACTGCACATGTGTGATGGGGGGGGGCAACTTTCTCAAGTTGGTTCTCCCCTGCTACTGAATGGCTCCTGGGGCTTGAACTCAGGTTGTCATACTTGGCAGCAAGCCCCTTTAGCTGTTGAGCCATCTTACCAGCCCTTGATTCTTAATAGCTAATATGAATTAGAATTTAGATTACCAATCTATCTGCTTGCTGTTGCTTTTTTTTGGTTGGTGTTTTGTTTCCTGAAACATGTAGCTGAAAATGACCCTGAACTTCTTGCTTTTGGCCTCCACCTCCTGAGTACTTAGATTATAGGTGTGAGTCACCAGGCCTGGGCGAGCGCTTCTTCTGGCCTCTTACTCTTGGTTCCTAGTTCACTGGGGAGTTGAGGACTCACTCGGACATTCTTTTTTTTTAATTTTTCTTTTTCTTTTTTATATGTATGGACGTTTTGCCTGAAGGTGTATCTGTGCACTATCTAGGTGCCTGGTGCCCATGGAGGCCAGAAGAGGGGGGTCAGACCCTTGGAGTTGCGAGACAGTTACAGACAGTTGCGAGCTGCCATGTGGGTGCTGAGAATTGAACTCACGTCCTCTGGAAGAGCAGTCAGCGCTGAGCCCTCTCTTTGACTTTTGTCTCAAGGGGTCTTTATTTGGTTTTGTGTTCACTGTAGAAGCAGGCTACAGTTGAAGACACTGCGCCACTGCCAGGCTGAGGACTCCCCCTGGAAACTGACGGGATCTGTTTCAGTTTCTCCTCTCATTTCTTCTAGTCTGTTGTCAGTAACTGCTGTGGGCAGCCGGTCTTTCCCAGTTGACTTGATGTCTCCTTTCTCGGGACGGTTGTGCAGATGGGATGGTGTGGCTAGTTGTGGATTTGTATGTGACTTCATTTCAGTGAGAAAGATTCATCGTGGAGCAATCCCTCTACACATGAAAATCCCCGGGGCCTCAGGCAATGGAGTTAGGACCGCTTCCAGGAGTCCAAGCTCAACTGCCCACTGCTCCAGGAATTACCTCAGTGCACAGTGCTATCTGCCCACAGGATTCACTCTTGAGGGCAGCTTGCCTCCAAGGAGGGGTGGAAGTTGGAGAACTATGTCCCACCCTTTTCTCCAGGAGATAGACTTTTTTTTTTTAATTTATGTATTTTATGTCTGAGTGTTCTATCTGAATGTAGACCAACACGCCAGAAGAGGGCGTCAGACCCCATTACAGATGGTTGTGAGCCGCCACGTGTTTGCTGGGAATTGAACTCAGGACCTCTGGGAAAGCTGCCAGTGCTTTTAACTGCTGAACCATCTCTCCAGCCCAAGAGTTAGACTATTTTAAAGTTCCATTTTAGCCTCCAAGCTCCTCCTGATAGGTGGAATTCATCCTGCACGGAAGCATTATCCTGTTGTGCGCTTTGACGTTTCCGCTTCCTGGGAAACACTGAATCCAGGGCAGAGACCATTCTTCCCCATGGGTCTGGCTGAAGCTTACCTTCCCCTGCTGGTTCGTGCTTCCAACCTCCACGCTTACTGGAGGAGGCTGGGAATATCCCCTGGAGTAATGTCCAGGTTCTTTGTGTCTCCAACAATAAACTGGATAGCAATGGAGTACTGGTGTAGGCGTTGGAGAGAGGGCTCAGTAGCTAAGAGCTCTTGCTGGTCTTCCGAAGGACCTGAGTTCTATTCCCCGTGTCACACCAGGTGCCTCAACCCACAGTAACTCCAGCTCCCTGGGGATCCAAAACCGTCTTCTGGCCTCTGCTGGCATAGCACACACGTGCTCATTTATACACACAGACATACACACAAATTAAAATAAATCCTTAAAAAAAAGTGTAGATTAAGAATGACAGTAAACATAGAGAATACATGCCAGAGAATGGAAGCAGGCTCTTTTTCTGGGTTCTTTTTAATGAGTTTAGGGAGGTGGGAGGAGCCAATTCCCAGGGGCCAGTGGGGTGGGTCCTTATCCTGATTGACAAGTGCGCGTTGTGCGTGCTGCTGGGGCTTTCACGCCTTCACAGTACCGCGTCCCATTCTTGTAAGCGCATGTACGCCTGTCATGTGTACACATGAGGTGTTCAATAGGGCTTTCTCCCTGAATGATGGCTTTGAGGACAAACTGGCTCCCACTGTACGTATACCCAATACTGGTTTATGCCATCCTTGCTTTTATCTATCCTTCCAGAAAGTCCTGAGCCCAAATTTTCCGCAGGAGGGAAGGTAGGTACCGCTCTATCAGAACATGGTAGATAGAATTTTCCAGCTAAGTTGCTCCAAATGGGCTGCCATTCCCTTCGCCATCGTCACCCCTGCAGTTGATCCCAAGAATATTCCCTAGCAAGCCTCCTCCATTCTCAGTCCCCCTTTCCCTCCAGAGCTCCACCTGCTGCTCTCAGGTCTTTTAAAATACAGACACAGTAGCTGCTTGCATATTTCTTTTAAACGTTGTCTTCTCTTCCCACGATTCATTCATTCCAGTATACATCATCCGACTAACTGGGTACGATGGTTTGAATGAGAATGTTTCCCTCCCCCCACCCCCGCGGCCCCGCCCCCAGCCATAGGCTTATACGTTAGAACGCTTGGTCTCCAGTTGGGGGAACTATTTGGAAGGATTAGGTGGCGGTGTGGCCTTGTTGAAGTGGGTGTGGCCTTGAAGAATAAGAATAAGAATAAGAATAAGAATAAGAATAAGAATAAGAAGAATAAGAATAAGAATAAGAATAAGAATAAGAATAAGAATAAGACTAAGACTAAGAATAAGAATAGCCAGGATGTTGGGAGCTGGATTAAGAGATGTTAGGGGATGAATCTGATTAAAATACATTGTAGGCATGTATAACATTCTCAAAGAAGTAACACAAATAAGAAAATGGGCCAGAGAGCTGGCTGGGTGACTAAGAGCACTTGCTCCTTTTGTAGAGGACTCAGGTTGGATTCCCAGCACCTACGTGGCGGCTCACGACCGCCTGAACTCTTTTTCTGGCCTCTCTGGCACCGGATACCCGCAAGCCCCCCAGCCATTTGCATGTAATTCTGTCCTAATTGTACATGGCCTCGGGTCAGTGTTGGTGCTAGAGTACATAGGATTTGGAAATCTTGGGGGAGAGGGCTCCATCTATGTAGCCACAGAGAAGCCATCATTGATGCTGGCTTCAGACATCCCACGAAGCGGCTGCTTTAGGATCACCCAGGCCCTGCCTTTAGCACCTCAACCGGTTCTACGAGTCAGTCTGATAAACTAATTGATTCCCCAGGGTGAGCTTAGGTAGACTCGAACTTTGATTTGTCACTGGGGCCTTGTGAGGAGGAGGTAGACATTGTTTCTGTTTCCCCACAGAAACAGTGGGAGAACTTGAATGCGAGTGCGCGCGCACACACACACACACACACACACACACACACACAGTGCAGACCATCAAGGTTTGCAACACCAATATGTTATAAATTCACTGCACAGTCTAATGCTGTGAGCGCTAGACATTCATACATACCCACACCTTTTTTATTCTGGACTGGTGACCCATCTTTGAATGACTGTACTTTTCTTTCAACTTTCTCCACCCTAGATGACCCGGCTGCCTCCGTGCGCACTTGCTTTCCTAGATCTTAAGCCTCTCAGAATGCTGAAACTGTTGGACACACTAAGCTACTGACCTGGGGGCCCATCTGCCTTACACGTCTGGAATCCTGAACATTATGTTCTTTTGGTTAAGAAAGTATGCAAGGAAGGGACCCAGTCAGCCCTCAGTCAGCTCTGTGAACTGGTCCTGGAAGGATTTAGCCCTCCCCAGCACCCAGTCAGCCCTCAGTCAGCTCTGTGAACTGGTCCTGGAAGGATTTAGCCCTCCCCAGCACCCAGTCAGCCCTCAGTCAATACTGTGAACTGGTCCTGGAAGGATTTAGCCTTCCCCAGCACTCAGTCAGCCCTCAGTCAGCTCTGTGAACTGGTCCTGGAAGGATTTAGCCCTCCCCAGCACCCAGTCAGCCCTCAGTCAGCTCTGTGAACTGGTCCTGGAAGGATTTAGCCCTCCCCAGCACCCAGTCAGCCCTCAGTCAGCTCTGTGAACTGGTCCTGGAAGGATTTAGCCCTCCCCAGCACCCAGTCAGCCCTCAGTCAGCTCTGTGAACTGGTCCTGGAAGGATTTAGCCCTCCCCAGCACCCAGTCAGCCCTCAGTCAGCTCTGTGAACTGGTCCTGGAAGGATTTAGCCCTCCCCAGCACCCAGTCAGCCCTCAGTCAGCTCTGTGAACTGGGCAGGAAGGCTTGAGTGGCTCGCAGTGTGAGGATACAGTCGGTTGTGGCGGAGAAGGCATGGAGGCAGGAATGTGAGGCAGCTGGTCGCAGCAGAAGCAGAGAGAGGACAAGAGTAGGCTGTAGAATTTGAAGGCCTGCCTTCAGTGGTTCATTTTTTTCTAGTAAGGCTCCACCTCTTAAAGGTTCCATAGCACAGCTTGCTGACTTGCTCAAGTTCACGCTTAGCTAGCTTTCCCATACAACACAGGACCTCTTGCCTAGGGAATAGTTCCACCCACAATGGGCTGGGCCCTCCTACATCAAGGAACAATCAAGACAATCCCCTCAGTAGACATACCAACAGGCCCATCTGATTTGGGCAATCCCTCAATTGAGATGCATTTCTCAGAGGACTCTAGGCTGTGTCAAGTTGACAGTTAAAGTTCACCGTGACAGTGGTGCTTGGTTCAGGACACAGTGTGACCATTCATAATCAAAAGATAACCAAGTTACCAAGCAAATAGCAGGGAAAGTCACTCCTCTGCATATCCTCCTGGCCTGGGCCTTTGTCTCTGAAGCTCATTTTTCAGTGCTTTATTTAAGCAAATGCAAAATTGGCTGTAGGATCTGAAAGGGGAAAATATCTAACAGTTCATATTTTTAAAGATTGTTTAAAAAATTTAAAAGTAAAATATAGTTATTTTTATTTAAGAAAGTTCCCCATCCTGAACACATTTACATTTTTTTCTCTTCACACCCCCCACCCCGTTTTAAGGCCATTTCCTGAAAAATGTTCAGAAAGTTTAAGTGTCACATGCTTCCCAAGGCTAGCTCATGACTCATCAGTTTACTGTTTGTTAAACTATCAGCCCCAAGAAACTGGCTTAAACAGGAATGTTCATCTGGGTTTTGTTTTTGATTTACTTCATGGATGACATGAGAATGAATGAAAGGAATCAGAGCTGACACATTTGCTGAGTCCCTTGAGTAGCAGAGAGGCCCTGGAGGAGCCAAGTGAAGCTGTGTGGGCCACCTCGACGAGGGCCAGGCCCTCAGGAAGCAGTGCAGTTTGTAACCACAGGGGCCCCAAGGCCTGTACCCATTCCTCAGTGGCAGAGACTAAGCCTCAGAGAAGGGAAATGGCTAATCAGAATTGCTGGTGGCTGGTGGCAGAGGCTAGAGTAGAATTCGGATCTGAGGCTTCCCCTCTGGAACTTCCTCCTGCCTTGCTTGCTTATTTATTTATTTATTTATTTATTTATTTAATTATTTATTTTATTTATTTATTTTTGAGGCAAGGCTTGATACATAGGCCTAGACTGGAACTTGCTATGTAGACCAGGCTGGCCTTGAACTCACAGAGCTCTGACTGTTTTTGCCTCCTGAATGCTGGGGTTAAAGGTATGTCCTACCATGCTGGGCACTTGCTTTTTTTGTTCTTAAATCCTTCCTTTCTCCTCCTTCCTTTCTTTTTCTTCTTCTTCCATCCCTCCCTTCCTTCTTCCTGTAGCATGTGTATGTTTGTTTCATCTGTGGAGGTGTGTATACATGTTTGCATGTGTGTGGCGTCAGTGTATTGTGTGTGCATGTGTGTGTGGAAGCTGGAGACTGACCTCAGGTGATGAGGAGTATCAAAACTGCCATTCTATGTTCACAAACACTCAAAAACATTATGCTAAAGGAAAGGAGTTGGGCACAAAGGACACATACCATACGAGTTCTTCTATGCAACATCTTCAGAATAGACAAATCTGTAGGACTAGAAAGAATACTATTGGCTGGCAGGGGCTAAGGGCAGAGAAGAGAATGGATATATAAAGGCAGGTTTGCTGCTGTTGTAACACTGTGACCCTGATAGAAACAGCTCAAGGGAAGCGAGATGATTTGGCTCACGGATTGAGAGCGTTTCAGCCCATCCCAGTGAGGAAGGTGCAGCGGCATTTGTAGCAGTGGGATTGTGAGATCAGGATGTCCGCGTCATGGTAGACCAGGAAGCAAAGCGTAACGACTCCAGAGCTGGGTTATGACCGTCAAGTTCTGGTCTCCTAGTGACCTGCTTCTGCCAGCCAGGTCTCACCTGGCTCCTCTGACTCATTAAAGACTCCATAAAACATGGCTGACAAACACTCATAGCGTGAGTCTGAGCATGTGCCGTGGAAGAGCCAGATTGATGTGTGTGTCAGTTCCTCCGTAGGGTGATGGGAATCCGGAACTAGACGGCGGTGATGGATGAACGTGGTGGATGCATTATCACTGGTGGAAATTGTGCATTCCATGCTTCTTTTTTAAAGATTTGTTTTTATTTTTCAAAATGATGTACGTGTCTGTTCACGTGAGTATAAGTACCTGCGGAGGCCAGAAGAGGGCACCAGAACCCCTGAATCTGGAGTCACGGGTAACTCTGAGTCACTCAACCCTCAGGCTGCAAGAGTAGTGCATGCTCTCAACTATTGAGCCATCTCTGCAGCCCAGCACTCAGCAGACAGAAGCAGGCAGATCTTGGTTAGTTTGAGGCTAGCCTGGTCTATACAGTGAGTTCCTGGACAGCTAGGGTTACATAGAGAGACAACAACGTCTCAAACAACAACCAAACGAAGGAGGAAGGTGACAGAATAATAATAAGAACAGGAGGAGAAGGAGGAGGAGGGGGAGGAGGAAGAGGAGGAGGGGGAGGAGGGGGAGGAGGAGGAGGTGAGGTTTGAGGCTGTCAATTGTCAATACTTCTTCAATTGGTTTTGAGCCAGCATGGTGGCACACTCCTTTAATCCCATCACTTGGGAGGCAGAGGCAGGTGGAACTCTGAGTTCGAGGCCAGCCTGGTCTATGCAGAGACCCTGTCTCACCAAAGGGGGAAAAAGATTTTTGTTTTCCCTGCCCCTATTTGTGTGTGTGTGTGTGTGTGTGTGTGTGTGTGTGTGTGTGTGTGAGAGAGAGAGAGAGAGAGAGAGAGAGAGAGAGAGAGAGAGAGAAGTGCCCATAGAAACCAGAAGAGGGTACAGATCCCCTGTTGTGTGTTGCTCTGCCCTAGTGATGGGAACTCAGACCCTCTTCCAGAGCAGTACACTCTCCCACCCACTGTGCTCCTAGCCCCTAACCCTGAACTTCCCATCTACCTTGGCCTCCACCTTCAGAGTGCCAGCACTACAGCTGTGCACCGCCATGCCCACTTCATTCAGTGCTAGGGGATCAAGCCCAGGGTTCTGTCCATGCTAGACAAGCTCTCTGCTAACAGCGCTATGGCCCGAGTCCCTAACGAATACCTAGGTTTACTTTCAGTTTGCAGTTCTATTATTGTGAGCGATCCTTCCTTTTCTATGCATATAGACCTTTACATAGATTTTTCAATGAACTTTCTGCTCATGTACTTTATTAAGTTTTCTTCCAAGTATGGATCCTCACTGGTGTTTTTCATATTGATTTACCATGATTCCTTATGTATTTGGATGATCGGGCCACCACATCTACAGTACAAGTCGTAAGTATAGTTTCTTAGCTTGACATTTTGCTTCGGTTTACCTTTGCATGTGTCTAAAGCCTTTTTGTTTGTTTGTTTTAAGACCTGATTGAGCAACAGAGCCCAGACTGGTCTCGAATTTGTGGTGATCCTCCTTTCTCTGCCTCTGAGTTTTGGGATTACAGACATGTAACACCATGTCTTCCTAATAGTTTTTATGGGACCAATGAGATGGCTCAGTGGGTAAAGGTACCTGCCACCAAGCCTGAGGACCTGAGTTTGATCCTTGGAACCTACATGTTGGAAGGAGAGAAGTGACTCCTACCAGGTGCCCTCTGGGCTCTGTGTGTACATACATCTATATGTACACACACACACACACACACACACCCTTATTCTAGCTCACAATGAGGAGTATAGACTCTTGTCCCAAATACGTGTATGTGGTTGGACCTACTCCACACTTTGTATGGTCCTTTTTCTAGTCACACAGCCACAAGTCTCTCACAATTGATGAGGCCGTCCGGTGTGTTTTAATATCTGATTGGGCTTGCTCTGTCACTCTGGTCTTCATTTCAGACTTTTTCTGATTACTCTTGTTTCTTCACTTGAATGAATTTTAAAAGATTTTTTTTTTCCAGGAAAGGCACTGATAACTTTATTAAGATGAGGTTAAACTGAGCTGCAGAGATGGCTTAGTGGTGTAGAGCCATGGCTGCTCCTCCAGAGGGCCTGAATTTGATTCCCAGAATCCACATGGAGGCTCACAACCATTTGTAACTCCAGTTCCAGGGGATCTAATGCTCTCTTCTGGTCCCTGCAGGTGCCAGGCATGAATGTGATTGGCAGACATACATGCAGGAAAAATACCCATAGACATAAAAGAAAACAAAGTTTTAAACAGCCAAGTAACATGACCACACCTTTAAAAAGAAGATGAGGTTAAATTTATAAATTGACTTACAGACTTTTAATTTTTATTCTTTCATGCGTATATGAATGTTTTGCCTGAATGTATGACTGTATACTACATAGGTGCAGTGTCCTTGGAGGCCAGGGGAGGGCATCAGATTTCCTGGAACTGGCGTTACAGATGGATGTGAGCCACCACACAGGTGTTGTGAACAAAACCCTAGTCCTCCATAAGAGCAGCTAGTGCTCTTAACCACTGAACCATCTCTCTAGCCCCCAGAGAATAGACTTTCATAGTCTTATTGCTTAGAACCCAATAATGGTGTTGGTCTTTCAGTTCAGTCATACATTTGAAGCTCTGTTTTGAAGTTATCCACATAGACACATTGCCTGTTTCTTTAAAAACTCATTCTCAGGCAGGCCACTGCTCTGCTGTTGCTGTTTCTATTGGCACAGTTGAGGTCTTCTTTTCCCTCTTATTATTTTAACTGGTGTTGTTTCTGGTTATTCATCACTCCGTGTACCTAATTGGATTCTCTAATTTTAGTGAATTTTTCAGTGACACTTTGTCCTAGTTTGCTTTCTATTGCTGTGATAAACACCAGGGCTAAAAACAAGTTGGGGGAGGAAAGGATTTAACTGACTTACAGATTACAGTTCATCACCAAGGGAGCCAAGGCAGGAACTGAAGACAGGCACTGAAGGCAGGAACTGAAGACAGGCACTGAAGGCAGGAACTGAAGACAGGCACTGAAGGCAGGAACTGAAGGCAGGCACTGAAGGCAGGAACTGAAGGCAGGCACTGAAGGCAGGAACTGAAGGCAGGAACTGAAGGCAGGCACTGAAGACAGGAACTGAAGGCAGGCACTTGAGGTAGGAAATTGTAGAATGCTGCTCACTAGCTTGCAGTAAGACTCATAGTCAGCTTCCTTTCTTATTTAGCCTAGGAATG
This sequence comes from Cricetomys ansorgei, assembly GCA_026225945.1. Taxonomy (NCBI): domain Eukaryota; kingdom Metazoa; phylum Chordata; class Mammalia; order Rodentia; family Nesomyidae; genus Cricetomys; species Cricetomys ansorgei. The sequence continues at coordinate 522,163 of JAMJFZ010003581.1, read as the reverse complement.
GTAACATCCACAGTAAGATAGTTGCTCCCCCCCCAAATCAATTAGCAGTCAAGAAAATGCCCCCTGAGACACGCCCACAGGCCAATCTGTGGGAGGCAGTTCCTTAGCAGAGGCTTCCTCTTCCTGGCATGTCAAGTTGACAACCAAGATCAACCATCACACTCTTAAAAAAAAAACCAAGGGCCAGAGAAATGGCTCAGTGGTTAAGAGCAATGACTGCTCTTCCAGAGGACCTGAATTTGGTTCCCAGACCCCACATCTGGCAGCTGATGGCCACCTGTAACTCCAGCTCCAGGGGATTTGACACTTTTGGCCTCCTGAGAGCACTGTACTCACATAAACACACATGTAGGCTAGTGCTTATATGCACACACACAGAAACACATAAATAGGTCTGGAGAGACGGCTCAGTGGTTAAGAACACTGTCAGTTCTTCCAGAAGAGCTGGGTTCAGTTCCCAGCACCCACATGGCAGTGCACAACTCTCTGTAAGTCCAGCTCCAGGGAACCAACATCCTCTTCTGACCTTGAAAGGCACCAGGTACACAGACACCAGACACATGTCTGCAGACAGACCCGCAGACGAAATGCCCATACACATAAAACGATAACGAAAACATTAGTCAATTAGTTAATTAGAAGATAGATTCTTGTCTCTGGACTAATAAATACTTACGGGGAAGTTGTACATATGTCACAGGGGTTTTCTTAAATCAAGAAAGTCCCCTCCCAGAATAAATGGTTAACATCAACTAAGATCAAATCATTTTTCTCCTAAGACATGAATATACCAAGATTCCCATTAGTTTGTTGGTGTGTTTTGAGACAGGGTCATGCTATGTAGCTCAGGCTGGCCTCCAACTCACGGCAATTCTCCTGTCTCAGCCTCCCAAGTTCTGGATTTATGGCATGAATCACACCTGGGCATTTTTTCACTCATACAACAAATATCACAGCTCTTTTTGGGAACGCGCCCCTCAGTTCCATTTGTTTGTACTCTCTTTAGTGTTTTTACATTGATGTTTATAGGCAAGACTGGTCTTTGTTTCTTCTCGTTGTGCAGCCTTTGAGGGCTTGGGTTTCAATGTTACATCTGCTCTGGAGTCATTTAAAAATAAATCGTCTGGGGTTTCTCAGAAAACACGGGCTGTGAATTGGGTCACAAACCAATGCGAAGGCTAGTTTGTGGTTATACATTTTCAGGTGATATTTTTATTGCACTTAACTACCACAGAGATTAAAGAATCATGTTTTATTAGCTCCACCCCCACCCCCACAATTCCCTTCCCTGTGTGGCTGGGACCAGACCCTGGGCCTTGCATATCCTGGGCAAGTCCTTTAACACCAGGCCACACCCCCAGCCCTCCTGCTGGACTTTTCTACTTCACCTTTTGCTGTTTTAGCTGTGCATGGGTTTCCTAGCTCTCTCCCACCTCGGGAGGAATTTCCTGGTAAACCTGTGAAAACGAAAGCAAGGAGTGAACAAAGCCACCACTCTGGCTTCTTCTGATCAGTGGGTTCATCTTTCACGCGCTGGCTTCCGTGATGTTTGTGTCTTGCTTGCAACTCATTAAAAAATGTGTATTTTTACATTGAAAGCCAATCTGTTTTTTCCTGGCCTCGAGTCCAGAAGGCTATTAGCATACACGGTCTCCTCCATAGCTAGAAACAGCTGTGATGACTTGTCACATGAAATACCGGAATATCTGGCAATGTGAAAGTAATCTAAGCTGCATGGTTTGGGTGGAGAAAAGGGTAAATAGGCTAATGGTGTAGAATGGAAGCCAGAGAACTAGATGCATATGTGTATAAAGATGAATGCCAGGGCATGCCAAGATGGTTCAGTGGTTAGGAGCTACCCATGTAGCTATATACGTGTAGCTCTATCTTGAGCGGGCTCAATAATGAACAAGAGACAGCGCTCCAAGATGCCAGCCTGAATGACTTAGGCAAAGGGTCTAGCCTCTGATGGACTGAACCCTGACCTCATGGCCCTCAGGTCCTTTTATTGAGGAAAGGCCCTGCCCACCAATACAAAGGTCCCACTTTCCTTAATGAACAGAACCCCACCGTTCAAATCCTAACACTCAGCTGGCCAACCTTGATGCCATCAGTCAAAGGTCAAGGTGGAGAGACAAAGGTGTTCCCACTTCTCGGTGTTGAATGTTGTGAAACGAACCACAGAAATCTATTTATAAGCATTAAAACAATAAATACTTTCAACACTGAGATTACAGAGGGCAAGATAAATTTGAACAGTAATTCCTCCATCTAAGGGTATTGAGCAGACAATTATGACATTCTTTCTGTACTCAAGAAAGCTGCTACCCAGAAAATTGGTTCTAACAGCTAAGAGAGGCGACTTTCTCCCAGCAGCTCCTGCTGCCAGGTAGAGCAGATGTTTCAAAGTTCATTTTACTGCACAGAAGTGCATATAGCTTTACAATATTTGAGAATAAGTTCAAATAGTCTACTACAAGGAACACTTGCTCTTGCAGAGGACCTGGGTTCAATTCCCAGCACCCATGTGTGGCTCATGACCAGGGAATTTAATGTCCTCTTCTGGTCTCGAAGACCCTGCACACAGGTGGTACACAGACAAACAGTCAGGCAAAATACTCGTACACAAAATAAAAATAAACTATAGCAAAGACTATTCACATGCTACACACTCAATAGTATAAAATAAAAGGTATTATCAATACAGTTAGTATGAATTTGTTTAGGATTGTAAATATATTAATTAGTAGTAGGTTATTGAGGATAAGAAAACTGGATGTCACGCCATTCTCAAAATTGATTAACTGGGTAAACTTTCAAAAACCTCATATATATATATATAAAGTCACCTCTTTCTTATTCAATGAAAATACAAATGCTTATAATCCCTGAGAAGGGCAGAAAAGGGCAGAGCCACACAGCAGAACATGCAACGAACATACACAAGCGTGAATACACAAGAGCACATGTTCACACACAATCACATCAGAATAGACAGGCAAACAGCTTTAAGGAAGACGTTTAAAGGTAAGACACCACCCATGATACAAAAGTCTTACAGAAAAGCTTCTTAAACTCTACTACATAGGAACAAAATTTAGCCTGCCTTGGGTGATAAACCCCTATAATGCCCACACTCAGGAGGCTGAGGCAGGAGAGTCAAGAGTTCAAGACTAGCCTGGCCTACAGACTGAGATTCTGTCCTCCAAAGTTTAAACAAACAAATAAATAAATACCTTGTTTTTGTAAAAACACACCAAAAAACAAGATCAAAGAAAAAGCAAGAGGCTAGAAGAAAAGGAAAATTCAGGTCACACATGGTCACAGGGAACAGTGGTGGGCTTGGCGGTAGAGTACCCGCCAAGCATGTGGGAGGCTGGGCTCTATCTCCTGTATAGGGGTTGGGGACAAATCAGGTACTCACTTACACACTGTCTTTTGCTAGCTCTTGGTTTTTATGTATTTAAGCTTTAAGAAAGCAGGGACAGGGAGGTGATTCAGTGTGTAAAGTCACTTAGTACCGAACCTTAGGATCTGAGTTCGACTCCCAAGACCCAAATAGCGGACGGAGAGAACTGACCCCCAGATGTTCTTCTCTGACCTACACATACGCATGCACACGTACGCACACACACGTACACATGCATGCGCACACACAGATACATTAGCACACACACACAAACTCACACACTCACACTTTCTCTCACACACACTCACATAACACACACACACACTTACACTCCCACACACATATACACACTCACACTTACACACACTTTCACACACACACTCACAACATATTCATACACACTCTCTCACACACACTCCCACACACACATACACACTCACACACACCGCTCACACACACACACTCACACTGTCACACACACACTGTCAAACACACACACACACACACACACACACACACACACAAATAATGAAAATAAAATAAAACAAAATTTAAGAACACAGGTCAATTTCAAACTTTCTATTTCATTCGTTTTTAGGTATATACTGCTTTTAGCATGGAACACGGGAAATAGGAAGAAAAATATAAACTTGAATTTAAATGCCTTTTCCTTAAAATGATGAAACTTACGATTTGCTGTATATTCTACTATTTTGGAATAGAATTGTGCCTCCATCTGATTCTATTCATGAGAAAGGCATGGACAAAATCCTCTCTTTTAAATAAGATTTATGTAAGGCTGGCAGCTGTTGATGGGCTCAGGAATAATGGGAAATCGGTAATCTTTTGTGCTGCGTGCCAAAGGCTTTTCTATGGAAGGACCTTGAAGAACATTTAGACATGGATAAACAGTGACCTCATTAACGCTTTGCACATTCACATGGGAGCAGAGTGGGCACACGTGGGGCAACGTGACGGCAAAAATTGTGGAAAATTTGGAAAGTGAGAGAATGGGATGATGGAGAGGTCATTGTCAACCCACCACAAACAGCGTGGAGGGAAGTTTCTGTTTCTTAGTTTCTTGCACTTGTATCAAGAGGCTCATGGATTCCTGAAAACATACGTAACTTTGGACAGAAATGGACATTTTTCCGAGAAAAGAGTTCATACATGTATGAACCAATGGAGGTGTTGTCTTTAGGTGCCCTCCGTCAATGAGAGGGCCTCTCATCGGCCTTCAGGGTGCACTGATCGGGTCAGACTGGGTGGCCCGTGAGTCCCAGGGGTCTGCACAGCTCCACCTTCCCAGAACTGAGAATAAAATTGCACTCTTCTGCTGGGCTGAGATGAAGGGGTTGTCTTGGTACCTGTTGATGTGGCAGACGTAGAACTTTAGAACTCCTTGGGCTCATGCCCGTGTGTGCGTGTGTGTATGTGTGTGTGTGTGTGTGCGTGTATGTGTGTGTGTATGTGTGTGTGTGTGTACGTGTGCGTGTGTGTTTGTATGTGTGTGTGTATGTGCGTGTGTGTGTGTTTGTGTGTGTGTGTATGTGTATGTGTGCGTGTGTGTGTGTATGTGCGTGTATGTGCGTGTATGTGTGTGCGTGTGTGTTTGTATGTGTGTGTATGTGTATGTGTGTGTATGTGTGCGTGTGTGTGTGTATGTGTGTCTATGTGTGTATGTGTGTGTGCGTGTATGTGTGTGTGTTTGTATGTATGTGTGTGTGTGTGTGTATGTGTGTGTATGTGTGTGTGTATGTGTGTATGTATGTGTGTCTGTGCGCGCGTGTGTCAAGGTGGGCTTCCTCCTCACTTCAGTCTCTCCCGAAAAGTCCTTGTCCAGAGGCATGGCTTCTGGGTGATTCTGAATCTCATCAATGGGCTGGGGTTAGGGTTACTTTAGCAGTTAAAGTGTTTGCTGTGCAAGCCTAAGGACCAGAGTTTGGATCCTCAGAACCTGTATAAATGCTGGTGGGTGTGGGACTGGCCTGTAATTCCAGCCTGGGAAGGCAGAGAGGGAGATCCCCAGAGCTGGCCAGTGAGCCACCATGTCAAGGACCTCTGGGTGAGAAACCCTGTCTCAATGAATGAGATACAAGATTGGCTGAAGACGCTTTCTGACATCCATTCTAGTCCTCCACATGCATGCACACAGGTGTGCCCACACACATACAAATATATTTACACACATATGCGTACATAGACACACAAATGGAAAAAAAATTAAATACCATCAAGTTGACAAGATTAACCATCATAGTAGTGAACTGATTTTTTTCAAATCCTTTGCTAGCCAAAACTTCCCTGGAAGGATTCTGCAGAGGAAGGGCACTGACAGAAGATACTGTCCAGGTAGGTGGGGTAGGTGGGGTAGGGGGGTCGGGGGACGTCAGAGCCCACGTTGTTTGAGATGCCGCAGTGGCCTTGGAAACCCCCCTTCGTGTAGCTGCGACTGTTGGACTTCAGGGATCCAAACTGGGACCCCCAGGGCCCAAACCGGAACGCCACATCCCCACAGAGACTCACAGACCGGATATCGATGCAAATAGCAAGAGGATTTATTCCAGTGCACTGGGACTGCTCTAACATGCAGGATAGAAGCGGCCCCAAGGAGCAAATGGTGAAGCTTTTTGAGGCATTACCGGCGCGCCTCCGGGTCCCGCCTATCCCACGCAGGAGATGAGCATGGCGGGCCCGATCCCTTCCCTCCCAGCCCTTTTATCGGGTTAGGGCAAAGGGGTCTGGGGATGGGGGCTCGTGCAGCTGATTGGCTTCGAGCTCTCTATGTTAGACTAATTGGTCGGGAGTTTCGCGCGCGCGGGATCCAGGGGGCGTGGTCAACCTGTGCCCTTGGACTAGCCCCTTGGGACAGGGTGGCTCCTGGTATGCTGGGGAAGGACGAATCCTGCTGATAAGCTTAATGGTCATTTCCCTGTGGGTGGGGAGGAGACTGAAGAGTACTGTTAATGGCCGTACTTGGGAAGGCATTTCCCCCTATATACCGCATTCCTATGTTTCATATATCTTAAACCCTTTCACGACCAGCCGAGGTGTTTTTCTTCAGTTCCTGATTTAGACAGCAAGAGAAACTGTGGAATTATTTCAAAATCGACCTTGACACGGCCTTGAACCTGTGGTATTTTTCGAGACTTCTGAGAGTTGAAACAGTAGCAACTTTCTGAAGTTGGAGCTTGTAGCTGTAGACCGCTGTGGGGGCTCACCAAGAGACAAGGAGGCATATTCATAGGTGCAAACCCTGCCAGACCTCAGCAGAGGAAACCACTGTCATGGCCAGCGCTGTGCTCCACAGTGGAACCCCGACTGCTGTGGGCGTTTATTTTTAGTTGTGTTTAAAATAATTGTTTTTGCGCACTGTTGGTAAAAGGGATGCATAGGCCTTGGCATTTTGTATTGTCTGCAGGTGTTAGATTTCTGTGGAGGTGTTTGATTGCTTATGATCTGCACCTGAGGAGTCTGACTCAATAAAAACAAAACAAAACAAAACCTGAGCTCAGATGCTCTGGGTTCCGCTGTCTATGGAGTCTGGCATTGGCCACGATAGTGGTTCCCTCTGCTGAGGTCTGGCAGAGCTTGCAGATATGAAATATGCCTCCTTGTCTCCCTGGTGAGCCCACACACTGGCTAACAACTACACCCGAGCATCTCAGCTCAGGTGTTTTTATTGGTCGAGACAGTACAAAACGCCAAGACCCAGGCGGACCCTCACCCAACAGTGCACACAACAATATTTTGT
>JAMJFZ010003581.1:397500-507500 GCA_026225945.1 Cricetomys ansorgei | reverse complement strand
CTGGGGATGAGCTGTTCAAATGTCTGAGCCTGTGGGGGACATTCTGGTTCAGACCATCACAGGCGGCAAGCACGTTACTCACTGGGCCATCCCCCCATCCCATGTCTAGCCGGATCAGAGGGTGATTTGGAAACTCTGTGTTGAGTAAGACTATCCCGTCTGTTGAGGAAAGTGCTCGCTTCTGTCCAGCCCTCTAGTGCAAAGAAAGCCAGCTGTCACAGTGACCCAGAGTTTGCCTCACTGGGCTAGAGAGATGGCTAGGTGATGAAGAGGGCATACTGCTCTTGCAGAGGACTAACTGTTCCCAACACCCACATCTGGCGGCTTACAACCTACCCTAACTCCACCTCCAGGTGATCTAATGCCCCCTTCTGGTCTCCCTGGGCACTGCAGCCATGTGCTAAACTCCCCTCCCCAAACACACATACATAAATTTAAAAGTAAAAAAAAAAAAATTAATTTTTTAAATTAAAATTAAAATAAAAAATGTCCCTCAAAATGTCACAGACACGCATTATTTTCATTAGCAAAATAGTGGGGTTTTTTTTTTTTTTTTTTTCCAAGACAGGGTTTCTCTGTGTAGCCTTGGCTGTCCTGGAATTTGCTGTCCCATCTCTTGGCCTATTTTCCCATCAAATTGTTCTTCTGGAAATGAATAGGAAGCCTGTGAGTGAGGCTCAGTGGGGGGAACACTTGCCTAACCCAACCAAAGCCCAAGACCCCAGCACAGAGACACAGATGTAAGAGATATGAAGAGCTGGGGAGGTAGCTCAGAGGTACAACACTTACCCAGCATGCACAGGGTCTTAGATACAGAAAGAAAATGGGGGTAATATCAGAAATTTGCATCCTGGAACAAATGTATACTGGCTCTGTTTCTTAAATTGAAACGGATATGATGATACATATCCTACAAGCTTGTAGCAATGGTGAAGGGTTGTATCTTGCTCATCAAAATTGCAAAAAGATTTCTTGGTTCTTGTATTGAGGGGTTTTGTTTTGTTTTTTTGTTTTTTCCTGAGAGGGGGAAGGACAGGGTGTAACTCTATAGCATAGGCTGGGCTGGGACTCACCATGTAGCCCAGGATGGCTTTGAACTTGTGGAAATCCTTCCACTTTAGCTTGCCAAGTGCTGAGATTAGAATTACCATGCCCAGCTAAAATTAGCAATAATTTCAAAAGCTCAGTAGTTAACATTGGTGTGAGGAGTAGGTGCAACTGTTTTGTGGAGCAACATTATCTATCTATCTATCATCTATCTATCTATTTATCTATCTATCATCTATCTATCTATCTATCTTTCTAGACAGGTTTTCTCTGTGTAGCCTTGGGTATCCTGGAACTCACTCTGTAGATCAGGCTGGCCTGGAACTCACAGAGATCCACCTGTCTTTGCCTCCTGAGTGCTGGAATTAAAGGCATGCACCACCAAGCGTTAGCTCAGTATTGCTTTTTGTAATGGAAAACAAAATCAACTGGAAACACTTAAACGTCATTAACAGAAGGCCAGATTAATCTAATATCATCTTCCGATGGGAGTATCATACAACCATTACAATAACAAATTTTGGCTTTGTGGCGGCGGCACATAGATAAATCTTAAAAATAGTACAGAAAAATCTAACTTCAGGGTATGTGGAGTGTGATACCATTTGAGTGGTTTAAAAATCTTCAAAATAAATGTCATATGTTGTTTGTGGATAAATGAATATGGAGTAAAAGCACAAAATGTGCAAAGAAGGGATTTGCATGAAACCTAAAATGGTCTCTAATGATGTATTCCCTAAGGGAAAAGCCTGGGGGCTGGGGCTGCAGCTCAGTTAGTAGAGCACCTGCCTGTCTGCAGACAGCCCTGCTCCCAACCCCAGCACCTGATAAACCAGTTCAGTGGTTCACTAATATAACCCTAGCAATGAAGAGGTAGAACCAGCAGAATCAGAAGTTCAAGGTAATCCTCTGTTACACAGTTCAAGGCCAGCCTGGGCTACATGAGACCCTGTCTCAAACAAACAAGCAAAAAGTTTAACTTGAAAAGCACCACGTGCTGAGACAGAACTAAGGAGACACGAGAATTGGTGCTTGCCTCTGAAATGCTGGAGAAGATTAGCATCACTTGTTGGGCTCTCATTCTGCTGTTGTAGGGGATAGTCTGCATTTCCAGCATCCTCCCAGGTGACGATGATGCTGCTGCAGACTCAGGACCACACTCACTTCGGGTGGTAAAGGCCAATGAATACTTTGTGTGTGTGTGTGTGTGTGTGTGTGTGTGTGTGTGTGTGTGTGTACCGTGTATGGACCTGATGTCCATTAACACCAAAAGACGATCCCCTAGAACTGGAGTTACAGATGTTGTGAGCCACCATCCAGGTGCTGGGAACCAACCCTGTATCCTCTGCGAGAGCAGAGGGCTCTCCTTCATTCTAATTGTGATTATTTATACTTCTTAATTTTTTTAACTGCACATTACTTATTTTTGACTGTGCATGTGCCATGTGCATGTGCCGTGATGCCTGTAGGGAGGTCAGAGGAAAGCTTTCAGGACTTGGTTCTCTTGGTTGGTTCTCTTCTACCATGTGGATGCCAGAAGTAAACTCATGCCTTCAGGCTTGGCAGCACCAAGCTATCTCTCTGGTCCTGGCTGAGTATCTTAACAAATCAGTCCATTAAAAATTGAGCTTCGGGGCTGGAGAGATGGCTCAGCAGTTAAGAGCACTGGCTACCCTTCCAGAGGACCTGGGTTCAATTCCCAGCACCCACAAGGCAGCTCACAACTGTCTGTAACTTCTGTTCCAGGTGATCTGACATTCTCACATAGATGTACTTGCAGGCAAGACACCAATGTACATAAAATAAAACAGAAAATTGAGCTTCCTCAGGGCAAATACTTCCTGTTTGGTGGATAACATAGACAAAGGGTTAACAGTAGTTATTCTTCGATCGTGGGTCTATGAGTAATTAAAAATTCTTCTTTTTGCTTGTCTGCATCAGGGAACTTTTCCATAATAAACATTTCTAGTATGAACGAATCCTAGTTAAATACGAAGGATAGGACTATACTTTGAACTATATACCAATTGGCCGGGGGTGTTCTACCTGTTGCTGTGATAAACATTGTGACCAAAAGCACCTTGGGGAAGGAAAGGTTTAACTGGCTTACACGTCCCCATTCCCATCACAGTTCGTCACCGAGGGAGGTCAGGGCAGAAACTCGAAGCAGGAACTGAAGCAAAGACCATGGAGGAACACTGCTTACTGGCTTGCTTCCAGTGCTCCGTCACCTGCCTTCTTATAGGACTCAGGACCACCTGCCCACGGTGGGCTGGGCCTCCCACATCCCCGTCATTAATCTTAAAAAAGTCCCACAGGTACGCTCATCAGCCCATCCAAAAGAGGCAATTCCTCAATTCGGCGTTCCCTCTTCCCAGTGTGTCAAGTCATAGCTGAAGCTCACTATGGCAGGGGTGGAGCCCATCTGGTGGAGTGCTTGAGTGCTTGAGTGCTTACGCATGTGAGAAGCCCTGATTCTGCTCCCCCACCCCCAGCACCGCATACACTGGGTATGATGGCAGAGCCTGCTATCCTAGCACCTATGAGGTAGAAGCAGGAAGATTAGAAGTTCAAGGTTACATATAGCAAGTTTGAGGCTGCCCAGACCTACCTCTCCCAGGGAGATGCTAAGAGAAGAGGGTTGGCGTGAATACATTAGCCTCTGAAATGTTTATGATTGCATCCAGAACACAGCACATACATTTGGAAAATCTGTAGTAAGAAAAGGAATTCTTTGGGAGCGTGATGTACAATTGGCAAGTACTTCAGAGGGAAAAGATGACTGAGTGGCCTTGGGAGGTACTTGTGGGCTCAGCCTCGGATGACAAATCAGCTTGGTATCTTCCAGAGCCTGGGCAGAGGTGTGTGTGTGGGATGCAGAATCTGTAAACCCCCACCGTGCGTAGACTACACACAGCAGGTGTTCAGTGAGTTCTGTGAGCAAAGCCATGTGATGAACGGAACAGTTCTTGCATTCATACAGAAACTTCGCTGGGGCCCGCCAAGTGCACCTTCAGCACGATCGGGGTTCGCACCTCTCTTAGATGGTGCCAAAAGACTGAAATGGAAACCAAAGGGAGATGGCTCTCATTGTGGGCTTTTGGCAAGTCAGGTATAGCTGGGACCTGGGTCATTTTCTGTGTGACATGACGCGGGTATCGTGATGGCAACCGGAGAGTGTATTGACGACTTGGAAAGGAGGGCCCTTCACTGGACATGCCTGTCAGCTGAGCTCTTCACTCTTACTCTTCACATTTTGGGGTGTCTGTGGAGTAACAGTCTTCCAGCTTCTCAGCCCCAAACCATGCTTGCCCTGAATAGTAATTCTTTTATGTTTGGGCTGTTAGTACTTTTTCTGTTTTAAAAAAGAAAAAGGCCTGGAAGTTTCTACTAGTGGGCAAGACAAAACAACAGGATTTGCCCTTTTGCCTTAAACAACTAAACATATAAAACAAAGTATACGATGGAGCAGTAAGATGGCTCCGCACATACAGGCACTGGCTGCTAAGCCCAACAAGCTGAATTCAATCCCTGGGACCCGCATGGCGGAAGGAGTGAACTGACACCCACAAGTTGCCCTCTGACCTCTGTACACACGCCCTGGCGTGCGCTCATCCACACACGTAAGCGAAGTAAAAAAGGAAGCAAATAAATATGTATAACAAAATAAATAAAAAAAAATACAAGAAAAAATGTGGGCAACCGCAGGGGAGGTGTTCAGAGGGCTGGGCGAAAGGCCGTCCAGGGCAGGCGGGAAATCCAGGAAGGCTGTTGGTGTGTTCACTATCTCACTGGTGCTGATGTCGTCACAGGTATACCCTCACTTCAGAGCTGTCCATACTGACTCTTCAAATACTAGCAGTCGCTGTATGACAGATGACCTCACAAAAGCTGGTTACAGAGCAGTCAGGAGGAGGCAGGGTGTGGTGATATGCCTGCAGTCCCAGAGCTCAGGATTTGCAGACAGCAGGATCAGAAGTTCAAGGCTAGTCTTAACTACACGGCAGTTTCTAGCCCAGGTCGGGCTATGAGACTCTGTTTCAAACAAAACAGATGGCTCACTGTACTTGTAGGGAACCCAAATGTTCATAACTGCTTGTAACTCCAGCCTCAGGGAATCTGATGCCTTTGTCCTCCAAGGGATCTGTACTCAGGTGCATACACACACGTTCACACACACATGCATGCACACACACACACTCACACATGCATACATACACACATGCACACACACACACACACACACATGCATACACACACACATGCACACACACACGCACACATGCATACACACACTCACACACACACACACTTGAAAATAATAAAAATAAATTTAAAAAATATATGGAGGAAAGAAAGTACAGGTAGCTTTAGAAATTCTCCTGTGATATTAATTGGGAAATGTTATATTCCTCTCGGTAGATTTAAAAATTCCTGTTAAGCAGAGGTGAACATACAGCAAAAAAAATTAAAAGTTTCCCCCTTTGATCAAACTTGTTACACAGTGAGTTCTCAATGTTTAGATTGTCGTTAACGAGTCCTTTCTGGGGACTAGAGAAATGGCTCAGCAGTGAGGAGCACTTTCTGCTCTTACAGAAGACATGGATTTATTTCCTAGCACCCCATTGGGTTTAACCACCACCTGTAACTCCAGTTTCAGGAAACCTGATGCCCTCTTCTGGCCCCTGAGCTAAGTTGGTGAAGTATTTGCCTAGCATGCACTGGATCTTTAGGTTCAATCCAGCACCACATATGTCTGGCGTGGTGGTGGCTGGTGTCTATAAACCAAGCTCTCAGAAGATGGAGGCAGAAGGATTATAAGTTCCGAAGATAAAGGACATCCTAGGCTACATAGAATGTTTAAGCCCAGCCTGGGCTAAAGAAAGGCCAAAGGAGGAGACGGAATAGGAGAAAAACTATAATTAGAAATAGCAAATTAGGTTCAAATTTGGAAAGTACTCCTTTTAAAGGCTTTTTTAAAAAAAATATCATGTGTGTGTGAGTGCCTGAGTGTGTGTATACCACATTTTATCCCAGCAACAGAACCGTAACAGGGGCTGAAGAGTCTTAGCGAGTAGGTTGTTCGTGTGGCCTTGCTTCTTCCATCCTGATTAGGAGCCAGAAAGCAATGTGATGGGAACTTTGCCTCACTGTTTTGTGATCAAGATCTGGGGAATAGACAAGGAATCTCCCTGTGATGGCTGTTCTTGATTGTCGACTTGATTACATCTGGAATTAACCCAAGTCGCTGGGCACACCTGTGAGGGTTTCCCCTCCCTCCCTTCTTTCCTTTCCTCCTTCCTTCCTCTCTTTCCTTCTCTCTCTCTCTTTCATTTCTTAATTTAATTATTTGAAGTGGGAAGATTGCTTTAAAAATTTGCCTTTAATTTTTATTATTTTAAATTATGTGTATGAGTATATGTCTGTGTGCATATGTACAGTTGCTCAAAGAGGCCAGGGGTGTCAGATGCTGGAATTCCAGATGGCTGCAAGCCGTCTGATGTGGGTGCTGGGTGTTGAACTCCAGTTCTTTTGAAGAACAGTATGTGTTCTAACCATTAGGCTGTCTCTTCAGCCCTGGAAGACCCACTTTTTGTTTGTTTATTTGTTCGTTTTGTTTTTTCTGGCTTTCCTGGAACTCACTCTGTAGTCCAGGCTGTCCTGGAACTCACAGAGATCACCTGCCTCTGCCTCCCGAGGGCTGGGATTAAAGGCCTGAGCTACCATTGCCTGCTCAGAAGGCTCACTTTTAATCCAGATCTTTTGAGGTGCGAAGATCCACCTTTAATCTGGGGCACGCCTTCTGCTGACAGTCTTTATAAGGACATGGAAGAAGGAAGCTTTTGCTCTTTGCTTGCTTTGCTCTGATCTTGCTGGTAAGTTCATTCCTTCACTGGCATTAGAGCCTGCTTGTTGTAGAAGTTTATTTTCAGTTCTGTCTAAAATGGTTGTTTTGTGCACTGTTGGGAAAGGGGCAGCCTAGGCCCTGGCATTTTGTATTGTCTGCAGGTGTTGGCTTTATGTGGGGGATGTTTAGCTGCTCAGGATCAATATTGATTCTGAGGAGTTCTGGATCAATAAAAACACCCGAACCTAGACACTCGGGGTTCCACTGTCTAGTATGGAGTTTGCCAGGGTAGACCTCTGCTGAGGTCTGGCAGGAGTTCCCTGTATGAATATGCCAGCGTGTCATCCTCGGTGAGCTGCCACAGCAGTTTACGACAACACCTACTTCTTTGGGATTCCAGCGAATTTCGAAGACCAGCTGAAACATCCAGCCCCATGAACTGAACAACTACTGGATCTTGAACCTCCTGTTGATACACAGCCATTGTTGGACTAGCTGGACCACAGCCTGCAAACCATTCTAATAAATCCCATATCTATCTATCTAGATTCATAGGTAGATAGATTCATTCATTTTGTAAGTTCTATCCCTCTAGAGAATCCAAACTAATAGACTCCCTAACACTCAAAGCCCTTAAGGTACAACCTGCCCTTGAAGCTAGTAGGAGGTCAGACTTCAACACCTGGAGTCATGGGGTAGAGTAGGTGGCAGCCTCTCTGAGGCTGGAATTCCCCAATAGCCGTTCATTTGCTACAATGACCATGTGGTAACTGTGTAGTGTATTCTGATGCCAATAACCACATCTACTGAAGTTGGGTCCGGTGCCCTCCTCTGATGCCTGAGGGCCCTGCACATACATGGTATACATATCCACACTCAGGCACACACGTATTAGATAAAATAAAAACTTAAATATGACAACACGCAGGAACATCTTCTGTAAACTATAGTAAGCCACACAATATAGGCTAATGGCAGAGGTGAGACATCACTTGTGTAAGGACTGGTAGGCATTGGCCTTGACTGATCCCGAAGAAAACTGGAGTCTAGTAGGCACTTTGTTGGGCTATTCATTAGCTACAGGGCTGGTGTATGGAGGTTTTAGGCCGCAGCTATCAAAAACATATTTCTTGATACGTATTGATAAGTATTATGACTTTAATGACAACATACTTCTGCTTTAAAAACGATCAGGCCAATGCCCCTTTATTTATTCACTATAAAGCAACAGAATTCAACACAAACTTCATATACTGTGTGTGGTTTTGCAAAAAGTATTCCCAACATAGACAAACCTCTTTTATGTTCCACTAGTTTGTAATGCTATTATAAACCTGAAAAATCAGTGAAGGAATTCTAATCTTAAATCATTTTTATTTACTTATTCTTTAGATCTTTATTTATTATTTTATATGTGTATGTGTGTGCATGTGTAAGTTTATGTGTACCACGTATGTGCAGGAGCCTATGGAGGCCAGAAGAGGGCGTTGGATCCCTTGGAAGTAGAGCTACAGATGTTTGTGAGCTGCCATGTGGGTTCTGGGAACTGAGCACAAGTCCTCTCCAAGAGCTCTTAACCAGCAAATCATCTCTCCATCTTCTTCAAAGTAGTTTACATTTTAAAATCATCTGTCTGTCTGTCTGTCTATCTATCTATCTATCTATCTATTTATCTGAGACAGGGTTTCTCTGTTGCAGCTCTGGCTGTCCTAGAACTCACTCTGTAGACCAGGCTGGCCTCAAACTCACAGAGATCCGCCTGCCTCTGCCTCCCAAGTGCTAGGATTAAAGGTGTGTGCCACCACTGCCGGGCTTTAAATTTTTTTATTTGTGCATATGTGTGGGGGTGGGGCTGGAGGGCTCGCTAGTGCCACAGTGCTGTGGCACTCTCTCCTATGGATTCTCTCCTTCCACCCCGTGGCTGCTGTTTCTGCTGTTGTGTTGCATATTCTGCTGGGTCCTCCTGTCTCTGCTCCTCAGCACTCTCAATGGACAGTCTTTAGTCTTGGAAATGTTGAGGATGGACCTCAGATTATTCAGCTGGCAAAGAACCTGGAAAATCTCACCTAACAAGTCAAAAGACTCTAACAGCAAGAAAACTCACACGTGGTGGTCAAACACACTCTCAAACAGATAGACATGCAAATGGACACTCACTCTTGGGACAAACAGATAGACAGGTAAATCTTATCAAAAGAGTAGGAAAATGTAAAAAATAAAATAAATGAAATTTTTTAGAATGGAAAATATGCCAAACTATGAAGGCTGGAGAGGTAACTCAGTAGTCAAGGGACACATTGCATATAGGTACAAAAGTCAAAGAATAAATTAAAAATCTTTGAAAATAATTATTATTTTATATTATTATTATATTAAATTATATTATTATAATATTATTATATTAAAAGACTAGACCAGGTGCATGTCCATAGTCTGAGCACTTAGGAGGCTGAGACAGGAGGATAGAGAGTTCAAGACCAGCTTTGGCTACATAGTGAATTGGAAGCCAGTGAACCAAGAGATGGGAATAGCCCATCACACACACACACACACACACACACACACACACACACACACACACACACTGGGTGGGGAGAGAGAGAGAGAGAGAGAGAGGAAGTTCTCCCAAATTAATTTATAGATTAATGAAATTTCAATGACAATTCCAAAAGAATTTTTCTAATTTAAAGAAAATATCATTATGTGTGTGTGTGTGTGTGTGTGTGTGTGTGTGTGTGTATCTTGTAGTAGTATGCCAACAGCGGGCTCAGCAAAGAAAGCAGGAAGTCATTTTCATAGGTGCAAGCCCTGCCAGACCTCAGCAGAGGGGACCACCATCCTGGCCGGCGCCATACTGGACAGTGGAACCCTCTGCTGGGGTCTGGCAGGGCTTGCATCTATGAAAACAACTCCCTGTCCTCCTTGGTGAGCCCCCACAGCAGGTGTACTACTACAGTGTGTGTGCACAGCACACATGCAGAAGGCAGCAGACAACTTTTGGGAGTCAGTTGGTTTTCTCTCTAATTTGTTTGTGGCAGCATCTCTTGCTGGTGCTGTGTACTGCAGGCCAGCTGCCTTGAGCTCCCCGGCAGTTCGTTCCCCTCTCCACTTTCTATCTTGCTGTAGGGGAGCTGGGGGGACAGACACATGCCACTCCACGCAGCTCTTTACCTTGGTGCTGAAGACTCAACTCTGGACTTGAGGCCTTCCTGCCACATGCTCTTACCACTGAAACGTGGGTAAGCTGTTTTAAAGCTCATTAAGGCAAAGGGACCAAGAGGCCTTAACAAATTTTGAGAGAGAGAGAAAAAGAAGGAGGAGGAGGAGGAGGAGGAGGAGGAGGAGGCGGGGAGAACCAATCTATCCAATGTTCTGAATTTCAGTTTGTTTTGTTTTGTTTTTCAATATTACTTAACTGAAAGGCAGTTCATAGCCTGGATCACATTTTCTCTCTGACCAGACACTTGCCTGACACAGAGATAGCCATCTCTCAGTCTTACTAAACAGCCATCAGTTGGGCCTCTAGTCTTGGGTAAGGCCAGCTGTCTCAACTCCATCCTTAACAATCTTGGGGTTGAAGTGACTGTGGGTAAATGATATTTGCTGCATATATTGGTTCTGAGATAGAGGAGCTCTGTAAATCCTGCCTTATGATTTTTATCGTGCTGGTTGTGACTGACTCAAAGATGGCAAAGAAACAAGAGAGAGAAACACCCTGCCACCCTATTGTGTCATCCGCCACACTGCTATTTCATTGCCTATTTGCTGTTCCATTGCTGGACCCTTCCCCTGCATTCTGTAGCGGCGGCTTTGAACACACACGTGGCTCTGAACACACACGTGGCTCCTCTCACTCCCCGTTTGGGCTCCTGCTGCCACTCCTGGGATTTCTCCTGCAGCCTAGGTATAGCAGAAGCAGAGATAGGTATTTTTTAAATTAAAGAATTATCTTTATGTATGTGTGTATGCACATGTGGATGTAGGTATCCACAGAGGCCAGAAGAAGGTATGAGATCCCTAGGACCTGGAGTTACAAGTAGTTGCAAGCTGCCCAATGTGGGTGCTGGGAACTGAACCCAGGTCCTCTGCAAGCACTGCAAGTGCTCTTAACCACGGAGCCATCCCTCTAGCCCCAAGGTTGGTATTTTCATGACATGTTCTCTTCCTATTTCTCCAGCATTTGACAGGCTCCACCTTTAACATAAAGAAAAGCACAAGGATGGGGTGGTGGCGGTACATGCCTTTAATCCCAGCACTCAGGAGGCAGAGACAGGCAGATCTCTGTGAGTTTGTTGGCTAGCCTGGTCTACAGAGTGAGTTCCAGGACAGCCAGAGTTACAACAGAGAAACCCTGTCTCCAAACAAACAAATAAAAATGAAAATGAAAAATAAAAAAATAAAGGCACAAGGACAAAGGTGATGGTTCAGTTGGCAAAATGCTTGCCGTGTAAGTAGGAGGGTGATCTGAGTGTGATCCCTAAAACCCACACTAAAAACCCAGATATGGTGGCATGCTTGGAACCCCAGATCTGAGGAGGCGCAGGTGGGTGAAGTGCTCTCGGGGGGCTCACTAACCAGCACTGTAGCCTAGTGGGTGACCTCCAGGCCAGTGAAAGACCCTTTCTCAGAGAACAAAATGGACGATGCCTATGACAAACCACACAAGGTTATCTTCTGGCCTCCACATGGTTCTGTACACGTGTGCACCGAAACATACATGCACACCTGCACTCACAAATTTGGACATACATGGAGACAACCCAAGAAAGCATTATATGGAAGGGTTCACTTTCTCAAAGAGTTACTAAATAGGCTGTCTTATCTTTTTCTTGAAATGCAGATTTTTTTTTGTCTCTCAAAGAAGACAAACTTTCATTTCAGAGCAAAGGCATATGTAAGTAAATTTTAGGGGCTGGAGAGATGGCTCAGTGGTTAAGAGCACTGGCCGTTCTTCTAGAGGACCCCAGTACAGGTCTAAACACCCACATGGCAGTTTACAACCATTTGTAACTCCGGTCCCAGGGGATCTGACATCCTCTTTAGCCTACACCGGCACCAGGAACGTTCACGGTGCACTACATACGTGCAGGCAAACCACCCATGAACATAAAATGAATATAATTAACAGACTTAATAAAAATAATTCCAGCTGCTTAACTTTAGAACACAGAAGAATTACTCCCACCAACACTGACTGGGTCTAAAACATTTCCTTTGGTTATGAATTGGCTGCATTTCCATTTCCATTCGGTTCTGATCTGTCCCTGAGATAGGCGAAGAACCAACCCATGTGGCCTGAAAAATGAACTTTCTATTTGGAAAGCCAACCCCTGGGACAGCCTGGGTCTTCTTCCATCCAACAAGCACCCAGCTGGGCAGAGACGAGAAGCTGTGTGGAGAACTCCTGGGTCGCCTAGTGCATTGGACGAGTCCACAGACTTGGAGGTGGTGTTTCTTCTCAGATAGGCTACCAGAATTTTCCCCAGGTTGCACAGAAGTGAGAAGGCTTGAAGCTTAGGGGAAAGGACTTTGATTTCAGTTTGGTATGGTGGAAAACTGATGAAAGTTACATAAAATTCTCTCAGCCTCCATTTCTGTCTGGACCTGTAAACTAAGAGTAATGAAGCTGCTAAGGGAAGATGAACTAATCTGTGTCAGCCCACAGGAAGAGCTGGGTAAGGGAGCTGGGGAGGTGGGTTAGTTGGTGAAGTGTTTGCTATGCAAGCATGTGGAACTGAGTTCAGATCCTCAGCACGCACTTAAAAATGTGAGGATGGTGGTCTGTGCTGTAGTCCAAGCCCTGGGGGGTCCGAGACAGGAGGTTCCCTGAGGTTTGCTGATCGGCTAATTGAGTTCCGTTGTGAGCTCTAGGTTCACTGGGAGACCCTGTGTCAAAAAATAAGGTGAGATTGTTGAAGATACCTGGCCTTCACATGAATGTGTATACACATGTCTACCCAGGGCACAGCCACAAGGACATGTACACACACACATGCACACAGAGCTCGATAGATGTTAGTGGTTATTAGTGTAGAGGAGAAAGACCCACAAACTAGTCGCTTTCATTTGTCAGTAGCTCAGGTTAACACTCGTTGTCAACAGAGTCGGTTCCAGGCTAAAGGGTCGGAAAGGACAAGAGTGGGATGGGAGTAAGGTAGAAAAGGGATATTTGACACAGAGATTTAAATAGGTGTCAAAAGACACTTGCATGGCCTCCACCGGAAGACAGTTGGAAATGTTTCCCACCTGTGAACCTGCGTGCTTCTGCCCAGGAGAAATGGAGTGGACGGTGGATGGCATGGAGAGACTTCTTGCTGTGGATTTGAATTTGGTATCATGTAAGTGCATTAAGCTAATTCAAGAAGAAGAGGAGGAGAGGGAGGAGGAAGAGGAAGAGAAGGAAGAGGAGGAGGAAGAAGAGGAAGAGGATGAGGAAGGAGAAACAACTACATTTAAGAAAGTTTTACCATGGAGTAAGGGCCAATAACTGACCATCCAGACCTGACGGCTTTAACAGTACCTTCCATATTTTGTGCAGTGGTCACCAGGCTTCAGCCTCCAGGGGCCAGCTGTGCAC
The DNA here is from genome assembly GCA_026225945.1 of Cricetomys ansorgei. NCBI lineage: Eukaryota > Metazoa > Chordata > Mammalia > Rodentia > Nesomyidae > Cricetomys > Cricetomys ansorgei. The sequence goes on along the minus strand of JAMJFZ010003581.1, from coordinate 494,028 downwards.
AGGGGCTAGGATGCCTTTTAGCTTGATTCAGTTAAAAGATCTGAGGTAGTATTGAATATCAGCCGTCCTCCTTCTGGCTCTTTTTCATTTTTTAAAAATTGTATGTGGATAGTTGGTTTACCTCCATATATGTCTGTGTGTCACATGTATGCAGGGCCATAGAGACCAGAAGAGAGCATCGGATCCCTTGGGACTGGTGTTACATGGTTGTGAACCACCATATGGGTGCTGGGAATTAAATCCAGATCCTCTGGAAGAGCAGTCAGTGCTCTTAACCCATGAGCCATCTCCCCAGGCCTTTGACTCTCATTTTAAAAAAAAGTTCTTATCAGGGTGTGATGGCATATGCCTTTCTTTAATGCCAGGCCTTGGGAGGCGAGGCAAGTAGATCTTTGTGAGTTCCAGGCTAGCCTGGGATACATAGAGAGTTTGAGGCTAGCCAGGGTTACATTCTGAGACTCTGTCACCAATCAACCTACCGTAGACCGAGTGTATAGTATAATACAGACTAAATTAATTACAGACCTGTGCCAAAATAGACTAAAAATCCATAGCCCTTGAATAGGCTTGAGGATCTCATTGTAGACTGTAGATTGTAGACTCTCAAACTGTAGAGTCCGTTTCCTTGATCAAGGCCAGGGAGGTGGCTCCGTGAGTGAAGGCACCAGTCACAAAGCCCGGTGACCTGAGTTCAATCCCTGGACCCCACTTGGTGGAAGATGAGAACCAGTTGCTGACAAGGTGTCCTCTGCCCTCCGTGTTCCAGCCATACTAAATGTAGTCTTTCTATTATCTGTGCCTTTATCGGTGTTTTCCAATCATTTAAGCCAAGGATAATTTTGCTTAAATCACTTCAGACCCTGGGGACGTAATTTTCTAGAGTGTTTGGGGAGTGTGTGTGTGTGTGACAGGACTCCGTTAGAAAGCAAACAAGAGCCTGTTGCTCTATCCTAAGGCTTGTAAATATTAGCTCACTTAACCCTCAATGGATGGATTGTACGTGCCGCCATTCCAGAGAGAGGTTGCGCAAAGTCGGCTGAGCTAACTATTGAGCAACACTGCCTCACTGCTCCCAGTGATCCGGGTGGGCCAAGTAATCATGGTATTCAGAAGGTGGCTGTGTTAGTAGCAAGAAGCAAACCCCCAGTCTTCTGCAGCCTGTGGTTTCCCCAGCGTTTGCAAACCTGTTGTAAATGTCTTTGTGTGACCTGGGGCCTGGGACTTCTTATCTTATCTGCCCCAGGGAGGAGCTTTTGTTTAGAGACCTTTCCTCTCTCGGTGGAGTTTGGAGGTTGAGGGGCTCAGGTTCGTAGGTGAGGCAGGCCACTGCTTTCTCCCAAGGTCTCTTGAAGAAGCCAAGAGTTTGGAGGTTTGGCCCAAGCCAGCTCCCTCAAGGGAAGTCAGGCCCTTGGGCAGTGGTGGCTCTCCAGCTTGGCAGAGGGCCAGTTCTGTGACAGCCAGGCTGCCAGGGAGGAAAGGCTCCCTAACCCAGGGAGTTAGAGAAGAAGGTGTAACTTCTAAAACGCTTCTGGGAGATAGGGACAGTAGACTGGGATGTTGACTGTCCAAGGAGGTCTAGTAAAACAGGTAGGCGAATGCTTAGGGAGCCTCCACTCTAAACGCAATGACGACTTATGACAGAAGTTAGAGAGGGTTGCAGAGGCGAGATAGGCCCCCCCTGGGGCGGGGGGAGGGGGCGCTTCAGAACTGGCTTTATTCTGAGAGCAGCCGGAAGCTACTTGCAGGGTTTAAAGGGTGTGGGGTGTGGGACTCTAAGGTCTTGGGAAGGGCGGGGCTGTCCTGATGGAAGAGGAGGATTGAGATAGTTAAGGGTGAGCAGGTTCTGCTCCCCGCGACCCTGTTCGCTCCGCTTTCTTCGTTTAGGAGCACCGGCCAGAGATCCCGAGTTCTCTTAATGTTTCTTTCAGGGCATCTCTCTGACTCAGGTGTTTTAGAATTTATAGGATTGACGAGAGGGCTTTCCAGAGTTGAAGATGGAGCACCGTTACCCCTTCGAACACACCCACCCACCCACTCACGCACGCGCGCGCACACACACGCACAAAGTGCGCACTCACACCACCTCCGCTGCTCTCGGCAGCAACCTCGTCAACCCATGACCTCATGCTTTAAGCTCCCATATAGTCTTTTCTCCCGCCCTGTCCACACCCAGAGCCCGAGTGGGGGTGGGGTGGGTGCGGGGATACCGTGGCGCATCTCGCGCCAGACTTGGGGAGAAAAGGGGGCACGCCGATTCCTCCACAGCGGAGAGGGAAATGATGGTGTAACTTTTCCTCGTGGAAAACGGAAAGAAAGGAAAATTAAAAAGCAAAACAAAAACCACCCGGTGCGTTGCGGATCCTCGGACACCGATGGCTAGATCTCCGCGCGAGGCGGCTGGTTTAGTGGAACTATCTTTGGTGCACGTTTCCTCAGGCCAGAAGAGAGAAGCAGAGAGATGGCTGGAGACGCTGGGGTGTTAGGCTAGGGTCGTGGCACCTGAACTGAGCTGCAGTCCCGGGGCGAGGTCTTGTTCGGGTCCACTCCCACCTCCGAGGCCAGCGCCCCACCCCCCGAGGGGGGTTCGAACCCTTGGCTAGCCTTCCAGTCGGCTCCCTGCCCCCTTGCTCGCAGCTGCTATCCGTTTGGGTGCAGCGGTTTTCCCCCGCAGAGCGGGAGGAGGAGACAAACCCGAGGAGGGGGGAGCGACTCCAGGGCTCGGGTTTCTGCAACCAATGCCGAGCAGCCCCAGGCGGCCCCCCGGCGGCGGGCCCTCCTCCGCGGCACCGCGTTCCACAGTCATGGCGCACGGCGAGGGGAGGACGCCGGGCCGCACCCGCGCCCCCTCCTCCCCTCCCTCCCTCCTCTCCTCCTCTCTCCTAGGCAACCTCCCTCCCAGGCCCGGCGGAGATGGAGACCTCTCCCCGCCCCCATGGGGCAGAGGATGGAGGCGCGAGAGTCTCCAGAACCCGCAGATCCCTTCCCGGGAGCACCCCCAAGCCCTGGAGAGACCGGGATACGGTGGTGGCGGTGGCGGTGAGGGTTCGAGGCACAACCCTTGCCCTGCAGCCTTCCTGGACCTTGGCGTCTTTGCAAATCCTTAAATAAACGAGGACAAAAATCTCCCAACCCGAGTCGTTAGATTTGCAACGCGCCTTTTACAATAATCGCGACGGCGACGCAGGAAGCAATCCTGCGACCAGTCCGGGGTGGGAAGGCGGCAGCTTCCCGGACACCAAGCTGCTCTCTCACCCCTCCCACCCCAAGGGCGGCCTCGATACAACCCCCCTCCGCCCTCCCCGGATCCGAGGCTCTGCTGCACTCCGGGGACTGACAGGTCCTCGGCTCGTGGTCCCCCATCCTCTTGCCTTCAGGGACTCTCTAGCTTACAAAAGGTGCAAGCACACGAATACACAACGCAGGGCGCGGAGAAAAAAAAAAAAAAAAAAAAAAAAAGCCGACTGCGCACCGGCCAGGGGAAGGCTGCGAACAATGCACCGGGCGGCCCGCGCCTGCCGGAGCGCGGCGCCCCGGGGGACAGGGGCGGCGGGCGGGGGCCGCGGCGGAGAACCCGCCGCGCTGGACACCTTACTTCCTGCTTCCCCGCCCGCCGCCAGCCCCAGCTCTGCGGAGGGATATCTCTCCCCTCCTCTGTCCCTCTCCCTCCCTTTACCCGCCTGTCTGCCCCCCTTTTTTGACCCCCCCCTCCACTCCACCCCGCCTTTCTCCTTTTGCAAGAAAATAATTTGACAGTCGATTTGCTGACAGGGGAGGAATTTGCATCCTGGATTTAAAAAAAAAAAAAAAAAAAAAAAAAAAAGGCCGAGTGGAGCTTAGGAACGGTTGCTAGGGGTGGGTAATGGGTGAAAGGGGGTGGGTTAGGGTGCTGGGGAACAGATCCGGAGGGCTCGGGGAGGGGGCCATGCAAAAAGGTAAGGCCAGGTTAGCGCTGCTCGGCCCTGAGTGGGCTGCGGCCGGGGGAGGGGCGAGAGATACATATGTATTTCTGTCTCCCCAGCACACCCCCTTCCCTCTAAGCGATGGCTGAGAGGCGGTGCATGCAGATGGGGAGTAAGTTTCCTGGAGGGGAGGAGGGTGGATGCACGCGCGCAGCCGGGCGCTGCAAATTTCCACCGGGGAGGGAGAGAGTGGCTGGATGCGGAGAGTTTGGAGTTGGAGGGCAGGGAAGGGAGCAGAGCCTGGGGGAGGAGGGGAAAGAGGGGTGCCGGTGGGTGCTGTATCAGGGAGTAAGTTTCCAAGAACGAGAGAGCCTGCACGCTTGCTTGCTGGCTAGTAAGTTTCTGGCCGGGGAGGGCGCGTGGAGAGGAGAAAGGGGGGGGCGGTGTGCATGTATATAGGAGGGGGGGAGGAGGGAGCAGATTTCCTGCGGGGAGGCTGAATGCATATGGAGAGGAGATTTCCTGGAGGGAGGGTTGAGGCGTAGACCGGACTGAGTAAGTTTCTTGCTGGGGTGGCGGCTTGAGGTGGTGAGTTGGTGCTTTGGAAAACCCTGAGCTTCCCACCCGGGACTCAGGGGGCGGGGGGCGTGCTGTGGGAGGGAGGGGCGAGGGGCCAGGTTCCCTGCTTGGGAAGAGGGGCTTGCATCTGGGGAGTATGTTTCCTGGCGGAGCGATATTTGTTTACAGGCTGAGGGCAGTACTGTAAATGAGTAGCTGCGAGAAGGCGGCTGACATAAATTAATATTGAAATTACTCCATCAGCTAGGCTCGCCCCCCATCTCACCCCCCAAGTGGAGATTGGTCGTCTTGTCGGATTGCCCAGGCACTTGTTGCCGAAACAGCCAAGGTAGGCGAGAAGCTTATTAAGTTTCATTTAAAAAAAAAATGAGTTGGGGAGGGGGGGGGGATGCTCCGTAAGAAGATGGGGGTGGGGTGCGGAGGGAAGCCTGCGGGGGACAGAGAAAGACAAGTCTCCGGCGGCCTCTTTACTTTCAGTACGTTAGCAAGGCCCTTTCCCCGCTTGTCTTCTCCGTTCCCTCTCCGTGCTCGCAGCATCCCAGCAAAGGGGGAGGGGTGGGGTGGGCGGTGTAACTGGCAAAGCCCTGCTTACTGGGTGACCGTGGTGGGTTTGAAATTGAGGGTTGGTATATTATAAAGCCTTCATTCTTCCAGCCAAGAAACCGCAGGACCCTGGGGATGTGTCTTTTGGGGTTTTTGACATGATGCATGTGTGTGTACATGTGAGTCTGCGGGCTCTGTGGGGGCTGGGTAGTCCCCAGAAGTAAGTGTGGCCACCCAGGTGGGAGAAGTGTGTAAGGCGGCGAACGCACTCCCTTCGCTCCCCAACTTCAGTTTGGGAGTCTGGGAAGTTCCTGCTGGTGGGCTGAAGAAGCAGAAATTACAAACCAAACCACCGGTTTACCAACTGAGGCAGGCAGGGAGCACCTGGCAGGCACCTCTGGCCAGCGCCGGGCTGGAGTGTGTGTGCTCGCCCTCGGGTTAAAGAAGAAAACGTCTTTGGCCTGTTAGAGTCAGCTTGCTTGTCAGGCTCTTTCCCCAGACAATCGTTGCTTTGGCAAATGATGTGCGGTGCTGTAGTTAGAGCTTGGTCTTCTGTGGCCCTGGACTGTCTTGTGAAGTGTGTGGAAGTCGTGCTCAGGAACGACCAGTCCAGGCATGGCTCAAGACTTCAGCAGAGCAAGCCTAGGAGAAGCAGGTTTGTGTTGCTCTTTTCCTCAGGCTCTACAGGGTTTTTATTTTTATTTTTTTTTTAAAGGAGTTTTAGGTTGTCCTAGTGGTGTGCAGGGAGTTCTGTGTGGAAATGTGTTTTGTGGCCCACCAGGACAGGACGCAGAGGATCCAGCACTTAGCTAGTTAAACCAGCAGTCTTTGCCTCTCCTTGCTTGCTTTCTTGGAACTCAGGTTTCTGCAGATACTTTTACTTTGATGGGTGTTGGTGCTGGGACTTGAACTTGATCAGGATAATTTGAGCATCAGGGGGTCTGGCCAGGAACTGGTTAGTAGGGTTAAGGCATAACCTACCACACTGGGGTTAATTAAATTCGCTTAAGCTTTCCCTAGTTCTGTAAAAAGGTTTAGATGATAGCAGGGAAAAATGGATTAAAAAAAAAAAAACCCACGAAAACCTCTCTTTATGTTACTGATACCCCGTTTTTCTTTTTTCCTTCCTACCATCAGATTTCAGGGTTGAGGGTTTGATATCTGGTAGTTTGAGAGTTGAGTTAGGTAGACATGTTAGTGCCACCTATCACAGATTCCCAACGAAGCATTAGCTAAACAAATTAGCTGTTATCTTTAACCCGGTGAACAGCTGAGCCTGATTGGTGTATGTGCTAGGAGAGAGTAAATAAGAATTCCTCATGTGTGTTTATTCCAGGGTGGACCATTTACATGTCTAACCTGGAAGCTAAGAGCCGTCATTCAGGCCCCCTACCCCCAACATTTATGAGATTTATTTTATTGTCTTGCTTTGGCCTTTAATCAAGTCACAGGAGCTCTCCACCCTCAATTCAACTGAGAATGTTCTTGTGGTAATAAAGGTTTGAAGGCCCAAGAATCGTAATTCATTCTTTTTAAAATATTGTGAGGCTTGCCGGGTCTGATTTACAGGAATTGATACCCCGAGTGACACACCCCTCTGGGCCCCGCCTTTTAGGCATGTCTATTTTTGCCAACAGATTGTTTAGAAGTCAACCTGACATCTTGAGAGAGAGAGAGAGACAGAGACAGAGAGAGAGGAGATCCTTTGCCTTATACATTATAAGCATAGCGAAAATTAATTTTCATGTTCCAGAGTGAACGCGGGTCTTTTCACAGCTTGGTAAGCAGGCGTCCACATAGCAGGCATGTGTTAATATCAGAGCATTTACACAAGCTTGCTGTGAAAACAGTTGCTCTGTGAACTGTGTAGAAAGTCTTCTGTTAACTGACTTGGGCCTGTGGTTTTTGTTGAGTTCAGAGTTTAAATTATATAGAGAGAACACCGTGTTGAGCTCCATGCTGCTTATATAATAAGAACGTGTGGGCACAAAACAAAGCTTGTTTAGAATTTTCTTTTCCTTTGATGGATAGGTTGGTTGTAAGAACACAAAGTTGTTTTTTGGGGGGGGGAGGTGGAGTGGGGTAGGGGATTGCATAGAGAATTCTCCATGAAGTTGATGGGTCAAGGAGTGCTAAAATTGTCTTGCATTTAGTAGTTTGGTTCAAGTTTGTGGACATTTGTAAAGTCCTGGAACTTCTAAGGTGGCTGGATGCTAAGGGGCATCTTTTCTTTCTCTAGAAAGAAAAATGGGTAGGATACCAATTTCTCGTTGTTCCTGTGTTTAGGAGGTTGTTGTTAATTATTATTGCTATTAATTAAGTTTTTAAAAAGGATAGATCTTTGGTTTCTGGCTTTAAACGCGTTTCATGTGGAGTGAGGACCCAGAGCTCTTGTCGGTGTCTTCCTGGGCCAACGGCCAAATTGCTTCATGGACTCGGGGCGAGTTGATTAACTTCTGTTTTTTTGTCTTCTCGTGGAGAAATGGATTTGTACACTGGCATTCCACGCAGGCCCTCGAGCAGCCTGGCAACCACCCCATCACATGCAAGCCGTTTATTACGTAGGAGGGCCTGCCACTGTTGTTGATTTGTTCATTCATTTCTGTTTTACAGATCTGTTTTAAAGTCATGTCAACTGTACATGTGTGCGTGTGTCTGCATGTGGTATGTGCATGTGAGTGCAGGTGCCTGCAGGGGCCAGAGGTGTTGGGTCCTTTGGAGCTGGAGATACAGGCAGTGGTGAGCCTCCTGCTGTAGGTGCTGAGAATCCAACTCAGGTCCTCAGGAAGAGCAGTAGGTGCTGAGCCACCTCTCCAACCCTGCTGTGGATATATTTATTTTTTTTGAAAACAAATCCTAATTATATGTGCAGGAGGGAGCTTGCACTTTCAGGCACCCAAAATAATTTCAATTCATCTTAGAAGTTTCCTCTCCAGCCAGCTGGCTGGATGATCTAATGCTTAGTCAGGCCTAAGGTTAGTTAAGCTGTTGTTCCCAGGCAGCAGGTAGCTTTGGGGAGGAAAAGGGGACCCAGAAACCCAGTGTGGCCTTGCCTCTCAACTGTGAAGAAGTCACCTGTGAGATATTGCTGAGTAGTGACAGGTTCTCACTAATGATGTGCAGACACTCCCAGGTGCTGTGATGCTACCATGAATGTTTTGGGAGAAAGCTCCTGATGTTTTTACTGACTTTGGATAGTGACACAAAGAAAAAAAAAATCAGGGTACAGACAGGTGCCCCAGACTTCACACTGCATAAGAGGTTATCCTGCTCCAAGAACAGTCGACCCCTGCTCATTTCTGAACTCAAAAGGAACTGTGGCTGAGCAGGGAAGAGGGCTGCAATCTTCAGGGATCTTGAGGGTTTAACTATATTTTTAGACTTTTCATGTTGGAGGGGAACTAGTGAAACTAAATGTAGTTAAAATTGTTTAGTTTTTTTTTTTTTTCTAGGAAAGGGACTAAGAACAGCCAGATTGTAGCTATTGTCACTCTTCTTAGGGTGCTGTGGGGTGTGTGCGTGTGTACACGTATGTGTGCGAGCACGTGGAAGCGTGTACATGAGCAAGCCAGAGGTCGACGTTAGATACATGTCTTCCTCAGTTGCTCTGTTGTCTTATAATTTCTTCAGCTTTTACTTATTTGTGCACATGTGCACCACTGCGTGTGTGTGGAGGTCAGAGGACTACTTGTGGGGAGTAGGTTCTTTGCTTCCACTTTGTGGGTTCTGGGGATCAAACTTAGGTCATCAGGCCCGATGGCGTAGGCCCTTAATGTAGTCAGCCCTCTCTCTGGCCCTCTCTACTTTAGATTTTGAAACAGAATTTCTCATCGAATCTGGAGCACATAAACTCAGTGGCTGGCTAGTGAGCTCCAGGGAGATCCATCTTTCTGGTGCTGGGATTATAGCTGTCCACTACCATGCTCTTTTCTACCCCCCCCCAGCCCCCTTGTTTAGGTGGGTCTTGGGGATTTGAACTCGGGTCCTCCAATGCTTGTGCAGGAGTCACTTTGCCCATGGAGCCATCCCTCCAGCCCTGCATTTTTAGTAACTAGTAAAGTCTTTCTATGTGAGTCGCTCCGTGAGTCTTTTAGAAAGTCTCCTCTGAGTTTAATGTACAGACATCACCACCAACACCCCCCCATATGTTTTCTAAGAATTTCAAATTCTCAGAGTAGCTGCTTAGGTGTGGGACATGCTGAGCTACTGGGCTACTGACACTGAAAACACTTTTAGGAAGAGGAAGAGGAAAAAAAAACCTTTGGGTCTAAAATGGCTGTGAAAATTTTGGGCTCATATAATGAGATAACATTTTTTATTTCTGCTTTGTAAATCTCCGGTATTCATTTATACATTTAACAGCCTCCTCCTCCTCCTCCTCCTCCTCCTCCTCCTCCTCCTCCTCCTCCTCCTCCTCCTCTTCTTCTTCCTCCTCCTTCTCCTTCTCCTCTTCTTCTCCTCCTCTTCCTCCTCTTCTTCTTCTAGATTTGTTTGTTTTTATGTGCATGAGCATTTGGCCTTCACATATGTCTGTGTATCATGTACGATTGGTGCCCTCAGTGGTCAGAAGAGGGCATTGGATCCCTTGGAACTGGAGTTAAGGGTGGTTGTGTGTTGCCGTGTGGGTGCTGGGAATTGAACCTGGGTCCTCTGCAAGAGTGACCAGTGCTCTTAACTGCTAAGTCATTGATTGGTCCAGCCCCAGTTAACTAATTTTTTATTGTTGAGCACATCCTATTGGCCAGACATCACATTAAGAGACCGGGGATCTTGGTGATTACAAGACATGATTAATCACTCTCTGACCACGCCCCATCCCCCTTGACTGTCCAAGGTGGACATAGGCAGAGGTGGATGCTGAAAACTGTGATAAATGCTCGTGTGAAGTAGTGACCTGGACAGAAGACATAAAGCAGTCTTCTTGAGGATAGGTGGAGAAGACAGAGTGGCCAGGCAGAAGAGAGCTGTGTGGGCCAACTTTTCAGTTTGCAGGAAGCTAGGAGACGTTATAGACAAGCAGGAGGAAGGAATGGCAGCCTCGGGTGCCCATTCAGAACCTTGTGGGCCTTGGAAAGGTTTGGATTTCTGTCTCTTGTCAGGCAAGTGCTGGACCACTGAGATACATCGCCAGGCCTTCTTCCTCTCTTTACCAATTGTTAAAAAGATTTATCTTATTTCAATTGTGTGCGTGCGTGCTTGAGCGCCTGCCTGCTTCCCTGTGTGTGTAGACTGTGATTAGTCTTGAACTCACTGCCTAGCTCAGACTGCCTTGGACTTTAAATTTTCTTGCCTTAGCCTCTGAATATCTGGAATTGCAAGTTCTGTAGCTCTGGACCCTGCCTAAATATTTGGATCCCCCCCCACCCCGGACAGGTTTTCTCTGTTGTAACTCTGGTTTGTCCCGAATCTCACTCTGTAGATCAGGGTGGCCTTGAACTCATGGAGATCCACCTGTCTCTGCCTCCCGAGTGCTGGGATAAGAGGTGTGCGCCACCATCACCCTGCCCAAGTGGGGATGGTAAATTAATTCATAGCCTGATGTGTTCAATCTCAAAGGAGTTGAGCAGCCAGGCAAGAAATAAAAGAACACAGAGCCATATCTGGTGGCTAAATCCCGGAGACTGGCCAAGATGCCCAGAGAGGATGAATGGGTTGTATGGAGTGTGTGTGTGTGTGTGTGTGTGTGTGTGTGTGTGTGTGTGTGTGTGATGCTTATGAAGGGCTAGTGAGGTGGCGGAGAGGGACCACATGGTAGAATGAGAGAACTGATGAGCTGACTCCTTTGGCCTCTCACGTATACCATAGCATAAGCTCACCCCCTTGCCCTGAGCAAAAGAAATGTAAAAAAATTTTTGTGCTTATGAAGTTGATTAAGACCAGAAAAGACTTTTCGACAAAATGCACCCTGTTGGAGACTTTGGGAAGAGTCAGCTTTCATGGAGCAAGTTGGAGAGGACTGGTCGGGAAGGGGGTGGCTTCCAGCCACACAGAATAGCGTCAGGCTGCACATATAGGCAACTTCTCGGCCAGATTTATTTATAATGATGGAGAAGTTCAGAAAGATGGACTGGCAGATAGAAGACTGTGTGCATTAAAGAGAATGTTCTAGTTTAGCTGGTTCTGTTTTGAAAGGGATGATGTATTTGTGTGCTGATGAGGAAGATCAGTTTTGAGGGCTGATTGATTTAGAGAAATGGGCTGGGTCCACTGAGAGATGCTCTCCAGCAGGTCTGGGGAGGATCTGGCTTTTGTAGTGGGGAGGGACTTCTCCATCCTATACCGAGGGTACAGCCTACCAGAGTGGAAGTGTGGGTGGGCAGGCGGGAGCTCTGTGAGAGCTGATATTCTGCTCCCTTTCCTGTACCCCAGGCTGAGGCTGCGTTGTCCTTGGGAAGGGTCCAGGCTCAGAGCTTGACACTGGCCAGATACTCCAAGGGTTAAAACTGCATCAGAAATTACACTGCATTTTTCTGATCATTTGACTGCGTTACTGAGCAGCACAGAGGAAAGAACAGATTTCTTTTACATGAGGAAAACGGTCTCCAGTTATTTCTTTGGGGCCTTACATCGGGTTATTTGCCAACCACGACTAGAAAAGATGTGAGATTTTTTTCAGCCCCTTTCAGGGTGAGGCATTGTGCTATATGTTTTGAGCAAGAAGCTTAAAAACAGAAACAAACAGAAAACCAAACCGACATTTGATAAAATGCTTGCCTAGCATGCATGAAGTCCTGGTTCAGACCCTACCACAGCATCAGCCAGGTGTGGTGGTGCACACACCTCAAATACCAGGCAGGGAGGCGGGCGCAGGTGGACCCGAAGGCCAAGGTTATTTTCTTCTGCATAAGGAATCCGAGCCCTGTCTGGGATGCAGAAGACCCTGTGTGAATGGTGCCTCTCATTTGTACCGCCTTTCACAAAAGTATCCATCTCTGTATCACAGGCTGTGCCATGGCCTCTCACTGTGGGTGGGTAGGTGAGGAGGGAGTTTAGATATCTGAGGTGAGGTCCAGTTGTGCTCCCACCTGCCTCAGGTCTCTAATAGGCAGATGATACCATCTGTCTCCTCCCCTCTTATGGTTGTGTGAGGTGAAATCAGATAGCGCACAGAGAGTACGGACTTCCAGCCAGACGCATCATGGGGGCCTGTTCTGCAGCCCCGTCTTCTTTTCAGGTGCTAAACCTGAAAACTCTCCCTTTAGTTCCCAAAGCGTCTCCTAAAACTGCTTGGAGTCTGTCCCCCCCCCCCCCCCCCCACAGTCACTCCTTGTAGCCGCTTCTGGTTTGGAGGTTTGATCCATCCTTGGATTGAGACTGCTCTTATGGTCCAAAGTCTGGTGTCAGACATGCAGGCTGAGAAATGCCAGTCAAGACAGGTTCAAACTCTCTGATTCTCTAGGCAGAATGTGAGGCTGTCTACCCAAAGGGACAAGCAAATTTGGTTTGTTCCTCAAAGAAGCCTGTGAACCATGTGCAGGAGAACTTTGAACCTACCCGAGAAGGCTCACATGTATATTTATATATGTGTGTGTATATATACACACACACACACACACACACACATATATATATACATGTATACACAAATATATATGTTTCATATATTTCCATTTAGTTAGTCAGTGTGTCTATGTGTGTGAGTGTTCCAGGACATACCTGTGGAGGTCAGAGGACAACTTGCAGGAATTGATTGGTTCTCTTCTTCTGCCACATGGGTTCCAGGGAAAGAACTCATGCAGGCCAGTTAAGTTTGGCAGCAGTCTCCTTCACCTGCTGAGCCATCTTGCTGGCCCTCCAAGTCTTAGCAGTCTGTATTCAGTAATGTTACTGCTGCAAACCTGAATCTAACATAAACAGGCCTTTAACCTGGCTGCGTAGTGGAAAGTCATTAAAAATCCACCCGTGGCCAGGTGGCGGCGGCGGTGGGGCGCATCTGTAATCCCAGCACTCGGGAGGCAGAGGCAGGCGGATCTCTGTGAGTTCGAGCCCAGCCTGTTCTACAGAGTGAGTTCCAGGCAGCTAGAGTTACAACAGAGAAACCTTGTCTTGAAAAACCAAACCAAAAAAAAAAAAAAAAAAAAAAAGAAAGAGCTGAGCATGATGGAACCCACCTGTAATCCCAGCATTTGGTAGGATGAGGGAGGAGGGCCATGCTGAGTTGAGTCTAGACCAGCCTAGGCTACGTCGTCGTGAGACTGGTCTCAAAGACAAAATAAAACACAAAAGAGGACTCACTGCCGATTCAGCTTAGTGGGCACAGAGGTGCTCAGTAGGCTCCTGCCTGTGCTCTGGGCTCAGCACCAGAGGCGAAAAGTGAAAGGAGAGAGAGAGGGAGAGGGAGAGGGAGAGAGAGAAGGACAAAGGCAGGCATGGAGTCCCCATGAGAAGGTGGTGTGGGTGTTGTGTGTGCTGCCCCGGTGACCCTCATCCGACAAAGATTTAAACATGCATGAACATCACATTTTTATTTACTTGTTTGCATGTGTGTGGGTTTTCTCCCGTGCGTAGACCTGTAGGTGACATGCCCTCCGTGCCCCTTGGAGGGCTCAGAAGAACGTGTTGGGTCCTCTGGAGCTAGAGTTACAGATGACTGTGAGCTGCCCTGTGTGTGCTGGGAATGGAACACAGGTTCTCTGCTGGATCACCATTGTGCTTAGTCACGGAGCCATTTCTCCAGCCCCGAATGTTACATTTTCAAAACTCAGGTTGCCGTGTTCTGTTATTCTGGAGCATTCAGCTTTCTGGTTTCTTGCAGTTAAGACCCTAAATTTAACTTTGACAGTGTAGCAGCTAGTTCCCTCCATTGGACCACTGACTAGGTTGGTTGTCGCTCCTAGCTTCTGTGGCCTCAGGTCTTTGGGCTCTGACCTTGGGACATAACAAGGCTCTGGGCAGTTTGCTTCTTGAGAAACACGAATTCCTGAGGGCCCTCGGGTGGAGGGTGGGGGTGTCTTTGTCATAACAGGCCTATCAAGGATCCTTTTTTGGTCTTTAGGGAATAGTCCACAATCTAATCCCTTTGAAAGTTTATTTTATTTATTTATTTTTTAGTATATTATTTTATTTTTTTATTTTATGTGCATTGGTGTTTTGCCTGCATGTATGTCTGCATGAGGGTGTCGGGTCACCCCCTTCTCCAACAGGAGTTAGAGACAGTTGTGAGCTGCCATGTGGGTGCTGGGAATTGAACCTGGGTCCTCTGCAAGAACAGTCAGTGCTCTTAACTGCTGAGCCATCTCTCCAGCCCAGGTTTATTTTATTTTATTTTATTTTATTTTATTTTATTTTAAAAAAGGAGAAAGGTAACCTGGCAGTGATGGTGCATGCCTGTACTCCTAGCAAAGGCAGAGGCAGGCTGATCTCTGTGAGTTCCAGGACTGCCAGAGTTACAACAGAGAAACCCTGTCTTGAATTCTTGAATTAAAAAAAAAAAAGAAAAAAGAAAGAAAGAAAGAAAAAAGAGAAGTAAAGTAAAAGGTAGAAGTTGATATCCCAGGACTTTGAGTGTCGCTTGAGTGTTTCCCTGAGATTTATAACCACAATAGGTTCAGCACACCCTTTAAACGGAACTCAGGCTGATTCAGAACCCTTGGGCTGGCTTGCCTTTGCTTTTCTAACTGGGTGAATACGTGGCTGCCAGAGGTTAGTCACGTTGTCACTAGGGACTTCTCTGTTTGAATAGTTTTAGCTCGTTATAAGCCACTATGGGATGCCATGATCTCTCTTGTAGATACCCATTCCTTAGGTGTCTGGATGGCTGTGTGTACCTTGGGGCAGGGCTATGGGTTGTCCCGGAGACCAAGGCCCTGGAGCCCCTGCTGCACTTGGCTTGCAGAATCGCTCTGGTTCGAATTTACCCCTTCTAGAATGGGAGTTTTGGGAGGGCAGAACTGGGTCACCTCTCGGCTCTGTGCCCCTGGCTTCTAGCACACCACCTGACACTGGTTAGTGCTGTCTACATGCTTATGTAAGAATCAGATTTTTTTTTTTTTTCCCATTAAAATTTTTTTTTTTTTCTTTTAAATCTCTGGTTTTCTTCCCATTGGTTCTTGATGGGGGTAGAAACCCCAGCCTCTGCTGCCAGGCTCAGCGTTTTCTAAGGGAGAGCAGACCAGAGCAATCCTTCCTTTTCCCTTGCCTTGCTGTGGCCTTGCATGGCTTAACTTGAGCCCTTGAATGCAAATACCACCCCTTCCCCCATCCCTTTTGATAAGTGACATTTTGTTAAATCAGTTATTCAAGGCCTTATCTATATTTCTGTCTGTGCTGGCTTAGTCAAAATAGGAAAGAGGGAATATTAGATTTCTTCACCCGCCCCCTCCTCCTTCCCCTTGAGCAACTCTGCCTAAGCCTTCTGATGGGGGTGGGGGGAGCTGTGTCCTTGAAGCAGCGAAAGCTTCCTGCAGAAAAATGTGGAAGGCTTGGACTCACGGCGAATGGCGCTTTTGAGCAGCTGTGATTTTTCCATTTTTCTTTTCTTTTCCTTTTTTTTTTTTTCCCTCCCCCTTTCCCCTCTGTTTTGATTAGTGGAACTCATTGTGCTGTGGGGTAGGGATTGTGTAGAGGGAGGAGGGGTGCCTGGGGGAGCAGCATTTCCGGGGAGAGCTCAGAGCTGGGGAGGGGCAAGGGAGGGAAGGGGTTTATTGAAAATATATGTCTACTTTGACTCTGATAAAGCTGCAGGCATGTAAAAATGCAACAGGGAAATCATGATTGCGGGAATGTAGGCAGGGCTTCGCTTTCTCATTAGCAGGGCTCAGCCCACGTGGAGGAGGGGGCGGCTGATCTGCCTTGAGAGTTGGGGTATTCAATAATAGCAGAAACTCAAGGGGATTCTCTCCACCTCCCCCTTGCACCCCCTGTAGCTGCCTTCCGCCTTATCTTTCCCAGATCGCTTTGCAGCCTTTTGGAAGCTGTTGGTTGGGGTCTTGCTGCCTCCTTCCTCACTCTTGTCACCCCCAAAATGCAGTAGGAAGTGTATAATTTTGAAGTTAGAAGGAATTAAAATAAATTTTCTCTTGGGAATGAGAAGAGCATTTTGACAACACGTTGTGAGTCAGAGGTTGGATTTGATCTTTTGTATCCCAGAGAACAGGAGCACAGCCTGGATAGGGGTTCAGGAATTCGCATACTCCCTGGGATGTCAAAATGGGGGGCTCAGGGTACTTTGATACATCAGCTCTTGTTCTGTGCTTACTGTGTGCCGGGCCTTGTGAAGACTATCTACTCATTTCATACCCTTACCATTATGAGAGGCTGATGTGATGCCCACTTCCTTCCCTTTGGGGAAACTAAGGCACAGCTCACTGCAGTAGCTTGCTTATCACATGCAGGTGCTGAGCTGTAGAGCTGTTGCCCTGGTCTGGCCCTAAAGACTGGCTCCTGGGAGTTGTATGCTGACCCTCAGATTCCAAGAACTGAGTATCTGGAAACACCCACGAGTCCGTCCGTTGAGAGCTATAGGCAGAGAGCTGGGGGTGCTTATGAGAGTCTTTCATTCTAGGGGTCCAAGGGGGTCTCAGGTCCTTGTTAGAGAGAAGAGGCGAATGAGCACTCTCTCCCATCTCTGCTTGTTCATCAAATATCAAGTTGTTGCATGGACCAGAATTGTACCGGTGGCTGGAACCGACTGGATGAATCGGAGGAGCTCAGGGTCTAGTGGAGAACTGTGGCGGGTGCAGAGACACACTACTAGTTGCACCTGCCCAGAGAAGGAATAGGCAGGAGGAACTGTCTACAGCCGCCATGGATGCCATCTTGGAGGAGGTCCGTAAACGGGGTTGTGTGGAGTCAGCGGTGCCTTGCTGGATAGACATGGAGAAAGCCACGGCAGGTTGCACGGTGACCGTGGGAGTCCTTAGAGACCGGGGCTTGTGGAATACCGTGTGCAACTTCAAGGTGTACCTGTCCATCTTCGTCCTCTCAGACCACTCTGGCAAAAGCACCCCAGGCCGAGTGGCTCGAATGACAAACGGCTCATTTCTTTCGATGTGTGGTAGATGCAGTATCTGGTAATGGCGTGCTTTGTGATTATGACTGTCTGTCTTCTCTTGGGTCCATACGCGATGGAATGCAGACTAGGAAGTTCAAGAATTTTGTGCATGAGATCTTATTCTAATAATCTGATCACCCCCTGCCGTCCAGAAGACCCTACCTCCTGATGCTGTCACATTGAGGGCTAAAATGTCAACCTATGAATTTAGGGGACAAAAACATTCTTTCTGTCTTTATTTTCCATCGCTTGCATTTTAATGCCCTTGGGCTGTGCTGCCTAATACAGCAGCCACTAGCTCTGCATGACTATTTACATTTAAATTCATTAAAAGTTGAATACAGTTAAAAGTCCAGTCCTTTAGGTCCACTAGCCACAGGTCAGGTGCCCTGGAGCTGGTGGCCATCCATCCTGTCAGATAGCAGAGGGACAGAGGTGTTTATGATTGCACTGAACGGCTGTGCTGGGACTTAGCAGCTCCGTCTGCCTGGAGGGCTTCTCCCTCCCCGCGTGCCTCTTTTTGCCCTCACTTATTCCACGTATCCCTGAAGGCCAGGTGGCTTTGCTCCGTCCATCTGAATCACAGTGAGCACTTCACAGGCCTGTCTACCCTGTGGGACTCTGAGCTTTGGAAGGACACAAGCTATGTCTTATTGTTGTGTCCCAGCACTCAGCTTGGGTCCTGGTGCATGTGAAGTCTCACTGCCAAGAAGCAAGGGGGCTGGAGAAATGACTTAGAGGTTAAGAACATGCGCCACTCTCGCAGAAGACCTGAGTTTGGTTCCTGGCACCCACCTTTGATGGCTCACCAACTGCCTGGAATTCCAGCTCTAGGGGATCTGGCACCCTCTTCTGGTGTATTTGCCACCTGCAGTCAGGTGTACACATACACAAAGTAAAATGAATCTTTTTTTAAAGAGTGGAGGTTGGGCAGGGAGGACCTGGAGCTTTGTTACAAGGATGGTCTTAGCTCTGTAGACCGTGTATGTAGCCTGTAGTATGTAGTATGTTGACAATACTAAAAGGTTTGGTGTTAGGGGGTTGTGTGGGAAAATGGAGCCAAGTCAGATTCACGTACTTAGAAAATTTACTCTTGAGAGGTCCGAAGGGCTGTGTAACTCACCTTTCTGTGGATGGGGTGAGCGTGTGAGATGATCAATGTATAAAGAGAGGTTTCTTTTCACTCACGTTTGTGTGTTTTCGGTGCTGGGAATTGAACCCAGGGCCTTCTCCATGCTGGTTGAGTGTCCCGCCCTTGAGCTGTATCCTCAGCCTGGCTCACATTTTGCAGGTTCAAGTTCGTGATTGGTTGGCCCTGCTGCTTTTTGGGCCATTGGTGAGACAGCACATAGCAGGGCGGGTGTGGAACAAAGCCACTCACTTCGAGGGTGGAGGCAGAAGAGAGTCCCACCAGGCCCCACCTTTTAAGACACCTCTCAATCAGTGACACTCTGGGAATAGGCCTTGAATCCACAAAGCTTTGGGGCTGGGGGAAATGACAGCCACAACTGGAACTCTAAACAGGGGCAGAGCCTGCAGGCCAACAGATGGGCAGGAGCTCAGGGCCTGGTCCACAGTACGGGATGGGGCATCTTCAGGTGACTTGGCCTCCACAGCTCCTCTTGGCGGCAGGTGCTTCAAAGAGGAGCTGTTGAGGGGGTTCTGAGCCCCTCACTCCTGTCCCCCTTCTCTCTGAGGCCCCAGGCTGTCTCCCTTGCTCCGTGGGTGGGAGGCCTCTGTCCTCGGTGATCCTTTCTATGCTCAGCTCATTCCTGCCTCCCCTCTGGGTGTGCCTCAAGCCCTGACATCACAGACTGAAATCCCCATGATGGAATGTGAGCAGCAGCTGGGAAGGTAGTGTTGGGCAGTCAGCCACCCCTACCCTCCCTCTTCAACCCTTACAGGGTCCTTCCAGAGGACACTTTCGGGGACTTGAGTTTAAAAGCTTGTTACACAATATTAAAAGTGTCTGAGAAATAAGAGACCCATCTATAGGCTCTCGGAAGCAGTTAAGAGGAAGCAGGATGCCAGAACGTAGAGGGTGATTTGGCACAAGAGGATCCTTTTCTTTTTTAGAAAGTCAAGGCAGCGGCTCAGCCAAATCGCCCTCGCTCTGCGTGTTTGGGGACAGGACTCTTTGAACATGTAAGAGCTGCTTACAAGTTCACCATCTTCCCTTGCTTGACCCGTGAGCATTTCCATGAGGGTGGTGGTGTTATTCTACCCATTGCACAGATGGAGAAATGGGGACACAAAGGAGCTAAGAAGATTGCTTCTGGTCACGTGGCTGGTAAACAGTAGGGCAGAGATTCAAATCCAGAAACCCAGCCTGGGTGACTGTAGAAGCAGGTGCTTTCCCCACTTCCGTGCTGTGTCTCCCGTTAGCCTGTAAGTCACCGGTGGCCTCGGTTTTGTTCAACTATAGATACTGGAATATGGTGGACAGGGAACCACATTAGCCTCCAAGAGTCAAGACTATTCTTGGGCAATTCAGTGACTCTGAGCACCCCCACCTTCAGATTTCCTGAACGGAACCTTTGTTATTTGTTTGTTCGGAGACAGGGTCTCCCATAGCTCAGGCTGGCTTAGAACTTGCTCTGTGGACAGAGATGAACTTGAGCTTCTGATCTCCCTCCTCTACCTTCTCAGTGCTAGGATTACAGGTGTGTACTGCCACAGCTGGTTTACGCAGAGCTGGGGGACAAACCCAGGGTCTTGTACTTGTTAGGTGAGCCCTCTACCAACTGAGCTACATCCCCAGATCCTGAAAGGTTTATTTTGAGAATAAGATGAGATAAAAGATGCAAAATGCTTTGAGAATTCTAAAGAACTTTCTCCTCTGTGTAAGTTTTCCCTAGTCATGAGGTTGTGTGAGTGTTGACTCTCAGGGCTGGACCTGGGCTTTGGACCTGGTGTGTGTGGATAATACTCTGTTGTTAACTCCCAGAAAATGTTTGAATGATGCTCTTGACTCTGTCCTGATTGGTCTTTGTGATTTGGGGGAATATTTGATGTCTAGGTTGGAGGTGGGGAGACCTTCAGCAGAACCTTGTGTCACCTTGGGAAAGTCGCCTCATCTTTGTAAGCTTCTGTTTCCCTGAGATGGGAAACAGATCTGTGGGGCTAGTCACAGGTTAGCTGATGGCTCAGCACATGAAGTTGGCATGGTGTAAGCCAGATGCTGAAAACAGACCTGAGAACTGGAATTCTTGGGCAATGCTAGATAAAGCTCTAGGCCCATCTCTCTCTTCTTCCCAAAACGTTATAATGAAGACTTATTATATAATGGTGTGTTTTCTTTTTGTGTTTTTTAAAAAAGATTCATTTATTTTATTTTTGTGTTATGCATATATGAATGTCTTTGTCTGCATGTATGAGCACCTCATGTGTTCTTAGTCTCCATGGAGACCAGACAAGGGTATCTGGAGCTCTGAAACTGGAGTTACAAATGGTTGTGAGCCATCAGCATGGGCACTGGAAACCCCGTCCCTCTGTTAGAGCATCATGTGTCCGGCGTTCTTCTTTTGGTGTTTCTGAGAGGGAAACTTGCTATATATTCCAGGCTGGCCTCTAAACCTCCTGAATGCTATTATGTTACTGTTATGCCTGGCATGAACCATTTACCTTTTTCCTTTTTTAACATTTATTTATTTTATTTGTGTGTGAGGGTGTGTGCCATGAGTGTACGGAGCCCAGAGGGCCACCCGCTCCCCCCATCCTCTCCTTCCACCTCATGGGTCCTGGGGACCAAACGCAGGCAGTCAGTCTTGGCTATAAGTGTGTTTACCTGCTGAGCCATCTTGCTCCTCTTAAAAGATTAAAAAAAATTTTTTTTTGGCCATTTCACAAACATATGTTATGTACCAGTCATATTCACCCCATTTCCTCATCATCTTCTCTGTCTCCCTCGTATTCTTCCTGAACCCCTTTTTCTTTCCAGCAAGTCTCCTTCCTTTTATATCTTTTCTCTTTCTTCCTTTTTTTTCTTTCCTTCCTTCCTTCCTTCCTTCCTTCCTTCCTTCCTTCCTTCCTTCCTTCCTTCCTTTCTTTCTTTTTTTCTTTCTTTCTTCTTTCTCTTTTTCTCTGCCTTCCTTCCTCCCACCCCCTCTTTCTTTCTGTCTCTTGCTTTTAAGGCCAGAGATGATTCAAAGCTTCAGTGAAATGTTTTTTTCCCCCCCTTGACTGAAATTATGTAATGGTAAGTGAAAGTACTTGATGGTAGGTGTCTATAAATCACATTTGGTGATTATAGAGTTTGGAAAATACTGATGGAGACAAGGCAGACAAACAACCCTGCTTTTGTTCCTGTGGGCTAACATTTTCATGTATTTCCTTCCAGTGTTTCCAGGCAGACAATGCAGTCTGATGATTGAGAACTTAAAATCTGGGGCAGGGGCTGCAGCTCAGTTAGTAGAGGGCTTCCCAGCATGCCGGGAAGACCTGAGTTCCCTGTTCAGCCAGCACCGCACAATCCCGAGGCCTATAGTCCCAGCATTCAGAAGTTCAAGGTCATCATCAGCTACACATGAGCTGCGGGCCAGCCTGGGATATGGGAAACCCTGCAAAAAAAAAAAAAAGAAAGAAAGAGAGGAAAGAAGGAAGGAAGGAAGGAAGAAAGAACCTTGAAAATGTCCATTCATTCATTCATTCAACAGGGTCTCACGTAACCCAGGCTGGCTCCAAGCCCACTATATATCTGAAACTGGCTTTGAACTCCTGACCATCCTGCTTCCACTTTCCAAGAGCTGGGGTTGTAGGGACCATCACTATGCCCCCTTATTTGTTGTATTTCTAATTGCTCTTTGGGAAGTGCTTCATTTTCACCTGCACTGTGAGCACATGAGAGAACCACCTGACTCCCAGCCTCAGCATGATTGTTTATAAGAAGTGGGAAGGCCTGGGTACCTGGGTAGCATGACTGTCTTCTATCAACAGAGCACCTTACTTTCTGGGGCCTTTTTTTTTTTTTTTTTTAATTCTTGCTGCAGACAGGCATGCATCCCAGCCAGCTGCACGATGGTTGAACGAGATCTTTGGAATTCACTTGTAGGCTGTGTAGATAGCTTGGATTGTTATTTTTTTTTTAAAATGGTACTTTTCGTAGAGTTAGGCTTTCCTCGGGAATTCGTAGACTTCTCTTCTTTTGGGAAGGAGATTTGAGGGGTGCTCTTCTTTGCTGCCAATATGGATGGGGAGCATCCCTCCCGGCCAGGATGCAGCTGTGCTGGGTACCTGGTCCAGGTCAACAGACCAATATCATTCTTCAAAAAAGAAATTAAAGTTGTGTTTATGTGCGTGTTTGAGAGTTTCACCTGCATGTATGTGCATCACATGTATGTAGTGTCATTGGAGGCCAGAAGGGCCACTGGGTCTCCAGTCCCCCAGGAACTGAAGTTGCAGGTGGTTGTGAGCTGTTAGTGGGTGCTGAGAACCAAACTTGGATCCTCTGCAAGAGCAGGGAGTGCTGTTAACCACTGGGCTATCTCTCCAGCCATGTTCCCCTACATCAGCATTCTTGGCTCGTAAGAGTTAGTGTTACTAATACCTAATAGACGGATTATAGAGTCTGGATCCAATTTTCAAAGAATGTGTTTTCTTTTTTTCTCCTTAACTTTAATAAGAAAATAAAAATTACTGTCACTCCTTGCAGTGCAAGAAATCCTAAACCTATTTTATATGAAGTGAAATATTGAAAAAATATTTCTATCCAACATGCTGGAAGGTAATGAGAACTGGTCACCACTCTGTTGCAGAGGCAGAAACTCCAGCAGTAACCATGGTGCAGCTCCTCCTGGTGCATTTTTAATAATAGTTCCTGCCTTAACTGTGCATAGCTGAACACTTTATACGTATTCGGTTTTCCGTCTTTTGCTTTAGACTTCACCTTGGGCTCGTGTTGTAAGTACTTTGGCTGGCTGGGGCAATGTCACAGCAGGTAAAACGTTTACTGCACAGGCCCAGTGACCTGAGTTCGAGCCTCCAGAACTGAGGCAAAGGTGGAGAGAGAGAGCTGACCGCACAAAAGCATCCTCTTGCACACAGTAGCACAGCTTCCCACTCCCTACGTACGTACAGCAATAAATGTTTTAAGCACTTTGTGTACTGTCTGAAGTCTTAGTACTTGATTCTCTCCCTAGATGTGAAGACACTGTTTACATAGTAGTAATTTAGAAAAATCTATATATTAAGTTTAAAATGTATTTACTTATTTTCCATATGTGTGCACATGCCTATGTGAGTTTCTGTGTACAATACTATGTTCATACCTGGTGCCCTGAGAGGGCATCAGAATCCCCGGAATGAGAGTCACAGGCAGTTGTGAAGTGCCTGATGTGGGTACTGGGAACTGAACCTGGGTCTTCTGGAAGAACAGTAAGCACTCAACCGCTGAGCCATCTCTCCAGCCCCTTTTATATCGACTTTTTGATGTTCTTCAGTTCTCTGTCAATTAACTTTCTTCTGTCTGGAGGACCGTGTGTGTGTGTGTGTGTGTGTGTGTGTGTGTGTGTGTTGGGTTATGTTGGTGTCCCAGCTCTCTGAATATTTGTTTGTCTGAAAAATGTCACCTACTCACTGTTAACACTGGGAGAATATTTTCATTTGCTATAGAATTCTAGCCTTTTGCACTTTTAACCCTTCAGAGATGAGATTCTGTTTCTTCTAGCTTTCTTATTTCTGTTAAAAAAGAAAGAAGATCTGTCTCTGTTGCTGTGGCTCAGCTTCGCTACGATGTGTAGCACTGTGACTCCCTTATGTGCGTGCTGTGGAATTTGGAGACGCTTCTGGGCATCATGGAATATGGTTTTAGGTCCGCTTTAAAAACTCTGGGGTTGTTCTCTTCAAACATTGCTTCTGCTCTGTTGCTTCTCTCCTTCCCTTCTCGGATGCCAGTGAGGGTGTGCAGTGCTCTGGATGCACCTGCTGTGTCTGGGGCTCGCTCTGCGCGTTCTGTGTTTCAGTATGAGTAGCTCTCTACTGGCTCAGCTTCAAGGCTGCTAGTCATTTCTTCGGTTTCCCCGGTTTACTCTTGCACCCTTCTATTTGGTTCTTAATTTTACTTTAGTTATAGGGACGCTTCTTAAACTTAAAAAACAGAACAAAACATTCAGGTGGGTTTTTTTTTTGTTGTTGTTGGTGGAAGGCCTCTGTTTGAACACTTTACCCTTCTTTTTTTTAAGAGTTCTGCCTGGTGTCTCTAATATTTGGACTCCCTCTGGCATTTGTTTACGTGTTGTGTTTCTCCAAGGATTTGATCCTATTCCATGACATTGCCTGGCAATTTTTGTTTGAATGCTGGGCATTTTACACAGAAAATGTTGGAGTTCGGGGTGTTGGCTCCGTTGGGTTCAGTTAGATAGGCTTAGTCTCTTTCTGACTTGCTTTCATTTTGGGGAGTGTTTTTTAGGGTTCTTCTTTCTTAGTAGGCTTGGATCCCAGTCTTGTTCACCTGTCAGTGTGAAAACACCAAAATCTTGGCTTAATTCATTAGGTTTTGGTTTGTTTGAAGTAGGGTCCTATGTAGCCAAGGCTGCCCTCAAACTGATGTGTAGATAAGGCTAGCCTGGAACTCCAGGATCCCAAGATTTAGCCTCCCAAGTGCTGGGGTTACGGGCCTGAGCCTCCAGGTCCAGTATCTCTAGTGTTTTAATAGCTTCTTTCTGCTTAGACCCTCTCTGCCGACTCCGCACAACGCGTGCCAGTGAAAGAGGGGAACCGCACGCACAACAGTGGACCCTTACGTGTGCTTTCCTTTCACGCCTTGGAGTTCATGGCACTGAACTATAACTGACATTTTTTGATCGATTTATTTATTTATATTTTACGTGTGTGTGTGTTTTGGTCTGAAGGGGTATTAGAGCCCCCAGAACTGGAGTTATGGTTGGTTATGAGCTGTCTCGTGGGTTCTGAGAACTAGATCCCCATCCTCTAGAAAAGCAACCAGTGCGCTTAACTGCCAGGCGCCTCCTCAGCCCCGAACTTGAGTCTTTAATCAGGTGTCTATCTCTTCTTCGCTTCTCATGTTTTAGTTTGTTGGTTTCTTGCTTACCTCTGCGCTTCTTGTCCCCCACTGCAATCCTGAGGGGATCCAGGAGTACTGGAACTTGCTACCATGCTGCATTGTCCTTCCTCCCCGGGAGGTCCGTCCATACCCCAGAAAGTTATTACTGTTTCGCTTTTTGTCCCTCTTATCGCTGTTCTGTGTAAGATGGTCAGTTTAATACAAGCTGTATCACAGTAGCTGGAAGTGCAGTCTGATTTTGTACCCTTTAATATTGATATTATAAGCATTTTCCATGTCTTTAAAAATTCTTCATTAGGGGACCAGCCAGATGGATGGCTCAGCAGGTGAAGGTTCCTGCCACCTGTTACCAAGCTTGGCAACTAGCATTTGATCCTTGGGACCCGCACAGCGGGAGGAGAGAACTGATTCTCACACATGCATTTTAGAATGGGCGCGTGTACTCTCTCCCACACAAAATAAATAAAATAAATAAATGTTAAAAAAGTAATTCTTCGCCTGGTGGTAATGGTGGTGCACGCTTTTAATCCCAGCACTGGCTTCTGCATATTGCACACACACACACACACACACACACACACCCGTGTTCATTGGATGATTTTTAAATATTTGCACAAGACCCTGTTAATGTTTTTAGTTATTGTTTGGTTTTGATATTTTGAGACACACTCTCACTATAGAGCTGTCCTCCAACTCATGATCCTCCTGCCTCAGCCTCCTGAGTGCTGGGAGAATAGGAGTGTATGCTGACAAGGCTTCTGTAATGTACTACGTGTCAGACATTTCAGTCATTCCAGTGATTTACTAGTAGAAGTACTGCTGTAGCGAGTGTCTTTGTGTACCCTTGCCAGGTGCTTTATTTGTATTTTATAGGTCTGCGACAGAAGCAGTCAGAGCCAGGGGTACTAACTGGCAGTGATAGTTTTTGTGCATAGGTCTCGTCCGAAAGTAAACTGTGAGCTTTATTTTCTTCAGTGGCTCAGAAAGAAGTTTTCCTAGTTTTAAAGGTGTTTTACTTCTTAAAAATATTCCTCTATGGACTGGAGAGACAGTTCAGGGGCTAAGAGCACTTACTGCTTTTGCAGAGGACTCAAGTTCAGCTCCCAGCAGCTGTGTTCCACGGCTCAGGACCACCAACTCCAGCAGATACCCTCTCCTGGGGGCGTTGTACTTAGATATCATTCTCTCTCTCTCTCTTCCTCTCTCTCTAATTAAAGTTAGAGTAGTCATGTAATACTTCCCGCTTGTCAGACATCCTTTGCGTGTTGTATGATCTGGACTTTAATTCTCCTAAGAATTCTAGGGTCTCGTTGGTCTTTCTGAACAGGGGTAGTCTGAAGCCCACGGTCATACAGATGAGTATCAGTTGGAGCTGAGCTGTGCCTTTTGGGTCTGGAGCTGTCCTTTTTTTCCTTTTTCTTGTTTTCTTTTTGGTTTTTGGAGTCAGTGTTTCTCTGTTGTAACTTTGGCTGTCCTGGAACTCACTCTGAGACCAGGCTGGCCTTGAACTCACAGAGATCCAATCCACCTGCCTCTGCCTCTCGAGTGCTGGGATTAAAAGTGTGCGCCACCACTGTCCGGCTTGTAATTTCAACGCTCATCCTCTGTCATTTAGAGCTACCTGTGTTGTCATTTAGTGTTGCGTCCAGTCTACCAGATCTAGCTTATTGGAGGCTTCGCCACTACTTCTTGGGCTTTCAGTCATTCTTGTTTCCTCTCTTGCTACCCACGTCGCTCAATACAGGATCCCGTGTATTCCAAACTGGCCTTGTTCGGATCCCTCTGCCTCTACGGGTATGTGCTGCCAAATCTGGTGTTGTGGTACTAGGGGTGGGGTGGGGTGGTGGGGAACCCAGGGTTTCGTGAACGAAAGACAAGCACTACCAGCTGAGCTATAGCCCCGGCCAACTCCTGTGTGCCCTCTTCTATTCCCTTATTTGGGTACCATTCTCTCCCCCTCAAGAGTAGTTGCCAGGGGATGGATACATAGGTGGGGATAGCTTGGGAAAGGAGATTCTAGAAGGTTCCAATGCAGGAGTTGTTACTGGGACGTGGGTTCACATTAACCCTGACCACATACAGCTGCCTGGTAGCTTGTCGTGTGTCTGCTGTAGGGCTCTGACTTGTCTCTAATGACAGGGGAATTTCTGCTTCCTCCCCTGAGTTTGACTGGCATGTGCTGTCCGGGCCCTCGCCTGTGCAGTTTAGACAGAAAGAATAACTCCATCCTTCTCTTCCCCCTGTTCTGCTTCAGGTAAGGATGACGAGGTTGAAGTATTGGGCTCACCCAGTTGGATTATCCGGCAGCCTTAGCACAGCAGGGAGGAACCATTAAGATCTTGTGAACTGCCTGTCTCCCTGCTCCTCTCTGTGTCTGGTTGCTCCAGTTGCACCCGTTCCCATTTTTCTTGTCTCCTTCGCCTTCCCCTTTCTTCCACTCTCTCTTCCTTCGTATCGGCTTCGGATTTTACAGATCCTGCTTTTGTTTGTTTATTCTGATATAGGGTCTAGTGTATTCCAAGTAGCTGAGGATGACTTTGAACTCTTTTTTTGTTTGTTTTTGAGGCAGGGTTTCTCTGTTGTAACTCTGGCTGTCCTGGAACTTACTCTGTAGACCAGGCTGGCCTCAAACTCACAGAGATCCTCCTGCCTCTGCCTCTGGAGTTCTGGGATAAAAGGTATGTGCCATCACTGCCAGGCTTGACCTTGAACCTTGGTCTTCCTGCTACTTTCCAAGTGCTGGGAGTACTGGTGTGTGCCACCACACCCAGTTTATTTGAGGATATAGACTCTAACTGGCGGAGTGGGACAGGACTGGAATTCCAGCACTTGGGAGGCTGGAGGCAGGAGAGGATGTCAAGTTCAGGACTAATCTAGCTACCTAGTGAGACTTAGCCTCAAAAACAAAGACAAAAGCGAAATATCCTATAGACTAAATACAGTTTGTCAGCCAGGTGATGGTGGGCGCATGCCTTTAATCCCAGTACTTCAGAGGCAGAGGCAGGTGAGTTCAAGGCCAGCCTGGTCTACAGAGTGAGTTCCAGGGCAGCCAGAGTTACAACAGAGAAACCCTGTCACGAAAACCAAACCAAAACCAAAACAAAAAATTGTCTTTTGTTTTTAGTTTAAAAACGGTATTTAAAAAATTTATTAATGACTCAAAAAATTGCTATTAGTTGTAAACATTTTCTTTGGATTGGCAGCACCAACCTGAAGACTGTGTTTTGGTGTGAGCTTGGGGTGTGAGGAAAGGTGGCTCTTGTGGATCTGGGGGTGCAGTCTGAGTGGGTCACATGGATCTGGGGTGCAGTCTGAGTGGGACAGGCTGCCATCCTGAGGGTGACCGATCCCCAGGTTGTCATGCGAGGGCTTTTCAGATGACAGCTTTAGGCTGTGTTTGTTAAATGGTAGCAAAGGGGATTGCTGGGAGGGCCTATCCTCCAGTACCTGAGCCAGAGGAACTCCAAGCCTGCACAGTGGTCTGGACCTCCTCCCCTTTCCCTTTGCGTCAGGGTCTGTCATCTGCCTCAGTCTTCCTCCCCCTTCCCCCACCTCTGATCTCCTTGCTGTTCCTGGAATGCGCTTCATCAGGGCCTTTGCACAGCCAGTCTTCTCTGCCTCCCTCCCTCTCGGCCTCTGTACCCTTCTGTATCGCACAGCGCTTCCTTCTCTCAAGTCTTTGCTCAGATGTGTCTTTTTCTACTGGTGCTTATCTCTGTACCTTGTCCTCTGCCTGGGCCCCCCCCGCCCCACCCCGACGTATGAAGACCACCTTGGATCAGATGTCATCACTCAGACATTGTCCACGTATTTATTTACTTCTGAAATGGGCTCCCTCACTGGCCTGGAACTTCCCTCGTAGGCTGCTGACCTGTGAGCTCAGGCATTCACCCATCTCCAGCTTGTCAGCCCTGGGACTCCACGCCCAGACCCTTCTCCCGGTCCTCTGCGCATTTATATCCGGGTCGTGGAATGAACTCATGTCCTTAATCAGGTTACTAACTGAGCTATCCCCCAGCCTCTGCTTCTTTCTTGCTATGCTCACGGTCTTTAACAGCCTTCCAACTTTCTCGGAGAACTGGAGTGTGTCCATAGCAGCCTCCTCAGCCCCCAGAAGAATGACAGGTATGTCATAGGCGCCCCATAAATACACCCTGCATGGTGTGTCCTTGGGGCTCTGCTGGGGCCCCCAGCTCTTGGACTTTCATTACATCTTAGGATTTGGAAAAATATCTGCCTGTAGGATTTTTTTTTTTAATTAAGATTTTTATCGTTGCCGTTCCCATCCCCCTTCCAGTTCATTTAAGACTGTTATGAAACAAAACTCATTATGCTTCAAAATCTGACAGAGCTAAGGCCCCAGGGAGAGAGAAAGGGGGAGGAGGCAGCTTCATGAGCCGCTGTCCCTCCCCCTTCCTTGGTTTTGTCCTGTGCGGGGCTCCTTTAGGATGGCCTGCAGCCTGCGCTGTTGAGGTGAGCAGGGGCTCCCAGACCTCATGGGGCCCGTCAGCCTGCAAGAGGGGACAATCATGAAGGGTTCCCCAGGCACAGTGCTCAGGGTGGGGGCAAGAAGGAAGAGAGCTGGGAGAGAAGGGAAGAGAGAGAGATGCGGGTTCGCACCATCCTTGGAGAGATGAAGACATTGGAGAAATGTGGAGTGTTGTCTTTCTTAGGAATGACTTGAGATTCCACAGCATTTATCTCGCACCTTGACCCATGAGTTTGTAGGATCTTTCTTAGGAATGACTTGAGTGCTTTTTCATTGATTCCACAGCATTTATCTCGCACCTGCTGTGTACCCATGAGTTTGTAGGACCTCTGGGCCTGGGCCTGGGCCTGGAGTCATGGCTCCAGCCACTGTTCAGCTGGCAGCAGAAGGAGAACTTTCAGGGAAACTGGGTGTGACCCGGTGGCTCTGTGCCAGTATATTGAACTTATCTCAGTCTGTGGGTTCCTGGGAAGTGGGCAGCATGCTGGGAATGATTAGTGTGTGTGGAGGGGAGGCAGGCTGAGGAGGAAGTGGGGGAGCCTCCTGGATTTCTTTTCTAAACATTCCCTAAATGAATTCATCCTTAGTCTTTTGTTCTGTGTTATTTTGAAACGGGGTCTTATGTAGCTCAGGCTAGCCTCCAACTTACCATGTAGCCTAGGATGACTTTAAACTCCTGACCCTCCGGGATTGTGCCACACCTAGCTCCTTCATTTCTTTTGTATTAGGGCAGACCATTTTTGACTTCAGCACGTCCATTTTTTTTTTTTTTTTTTAAATAGGCTTCAGAACCACAGCTCTTATTTCCCTCTGAGTCGCGGAAGGGAGCTAGAGACACTCTCAGATCTTGCAGGAATAGGCAGGAGACACAATCACTGCCACACCCATAATGTACCGCCGTGTTAGACTCTGACAGAGGATGCTCGAGGAGAGCCTGCATCCGGAAGGCTGGGGCTGCATCCTCTGGCCACCCTGCATTCAGTCTCAGGTCTCATCTGCTAATGGAGTAGCAGCACCAACTCCTTTCATTTCCTCTCTCCTGTCTTCTGTTGCTGGGAAAGAAAACTACCAGCCGAGTGCGCCTAGTCCAGTGTGCAGGAGGAAGAAGAGCATGGCCACGCGATGAGGCTGACGTGCTGATAAACTCAGAGGAGAATGATGGATTCTGCAATCGCTTACTGATACGTTGCTCTGACCGGGAGTGGTTGGCATTGGAAATAAATCGACATTACCTATGGTTCTGGGTTTGCAGCTTACTTAGTTGATCAGAATAGAAGTCCCAAGACATGCTTTGAGGCCCACTTGAGGGTTTATTATCATAACAGCATCTTCACAGGTTACCCAGACTCCGTTTGTGTTTCTGGTCCCAAGTGGCACGTCAAGCCCTTACCAGCTGTCTCCCACTGCAAGCCAGTGCCTGCAGCTCTAGAGTATGTGTGATCAGGAGAAATCCATCCACGCTATGGAAGCTGTTCCAGAAGGGTGTCAGGAGGCTGTGGATGTGTCACGTGTGCATGCTGATACGTGTGCACATAGGCTGGGTGAATCTAGGCAAGCAGAGTGTGAGTGATGTCCCCCTGTCAATCTACTGGATGTCACCAGCCAGGCATCTATCCCGAGGTACGTCTGTTGGCAGTGCAAATGGGATAGATGGCAAGGTGGCTTGGTACTCTGAAGTTCTGTTCCCCAAGTGGAAGGGAGGCTTTCACGGAGCAAAGCCTGGAGCCTGAGGTGGCAGGGGTTGGAGGGGAGGCTAGGAACAAGAAAGAGCTGGACAATTGAGAGGCTCAGGTGGCCGCGCTGCAGGCAGGTGTCTGCAGGGCCTGGGTCGGGAACTGGACTGTGCTGGATCTGTCTCTCACTTTGGATTAGTGGCTGTTTTGTTTGTGAGTGAGTGTAGGCCAGAGGTCAGCCTTGGGAAGGGAGTACCCACACTGATTTTTGAGCCTCTTGCTGTTGTGGGGCTTTCTGATGAGGCTAAGCTGGCTGGCCAGAGAGCCTTAGGGGTCTGCCAGTCTCTACCTCCCCAGTGTTGCGATTACAAACCACCCTGTTTTTTCACATGGGTTCTGGGGATTGAACTCAGGGCCTCATGCTTGTGCGGCAAGCACTTTACCAACTGAGCTATCTCTCTGGCCTGAGCCTCTTGTTTTCTGTGCTGCAAAATGAGGGTGTGTCCCCTTCATAGGGTTGGAGGATCAGATGAACAGAGCACAGGAGAGACTGCTTTGTGATTGGCTCCAGCTGTTAGTGAGTGACGTGTATGGCCCACGGTCGGAGTGTGATTCACAAAAGCTGCCTTTGTATTGTAATAGGTATTAACAGTGCAGCACCGTCTGCCCCTTCCGTGACCCAGCTTTGGTCCTGTGGTCTCAGGACTGTTCCCTCTGCTTGGTTCAGGAGTGGTAATTCCATCACTTTCACCAGGGAGGCCAGACTGGATTCGTAAGTCCAGATTGTACTAACACCACGCCAGAACCTGAACTGGATTGTCTCCTTACTCGCTTGCTTGTGTGTTCATTACTCAGCTCGTACAGAGTGTGGTGTACAGTGGTGGAGGAAACGGGCATCACGCAAGCTTGAATGAACTCGTTCCACGGACGCTTCGTTAAGCTGGGCTATAATACGAGCTATTCTCGAAAAGTACGAGCTAGGGGAGAAGATCCCCAGGCAGTTTTATTAGTAACGAGGGGTACGATTTGCTCAGATTCTGTGTGAACCCATTTTATGGGCAGATGTTAAAAAGCAGCGTCGTAGTAGCAGACCTGGAGATTAGGTAGCTGCGGTCTCCTGGGCTTGCTGCTGGAGGAGGTGCTGTTGCTTTTCACAGTGGTGTGTTCACACATAGCATGTCTTGGCTTTTCTATTTCCTGATATGTAACAGTCTGGAGAAACTTGTCCACCTGGGCGGCAGGAGCCGTGTACTGACGATGCTTCTGGTAAAGCGTTGTCCATAAGAGCAAAACACTGGAAACAGAACTATCCATCAGCTGGAGAATTATGGGCAGACAATGGTCTCTTCATGGATTCTACTAGCTGCAAAATGCATCAGCAGCAGGCACGAAGGGCTTGAAGGGCCTTAGTAATTGGTTGGCTCTAAGAAAGCAAGGACGATGGATATTCTCTACTGCATGGGACCTGTTTGTTAAAATTTAAAACCGGCTTGGAACACATCATTTAGGGACACAGACTGCATAAACAACAAGGAATGGGTGGCCGGCGAGGGTGCTCTCGTGGGCTCGTCCCTCTTGAGTGAGTCTGACGAGCTCTGCAGTCAGATAAGAGCACAGCCTGCCCATGTTTTGATGACAGAGTAGAATTTTTTTTTTCATTGCTTTGGAAATTTTTTTTTTTTAACCCAAATTACAAAATTTTATCCATCCGAGTAATGATACTAGGTATGTGTGTATGCATTTAATTTTTTTTTTTTTGCATTACCATGAATGTATTTTTGATAACCACAGACGCAGATAGGATATGGGAACCTGTGGCTGTATTTGATGTCTATCGCTTCCTGCCCATGCAAGGTGGTGCTGGGAGATCTCAGCTCAGAAGGGGCTGTGTTTGCAGCCAGCTGTGAGATTCCTTGTTGCAGGGCTGGTGGCTTCCACTCCGAAAGGAGGCAGACAGTGGCTGAGCAAGGAGGCCCTCTTGATGCAGACCCAGAGTCAGCAGGCAGAGCTGGTTCAGAGATGAGTAAGCAGCCGCACTTTCTGGTTGTAGGTTCTGGCTCGTATTTGCATAACGAAACTGGTCCTCACTTTCACTTTTCTTGTTTGATGAGCCCTGAGGCATTCCAGTTTTATTGTGCAAGGACAGAGGAGGTGGGCTTTTTTTTTTTTTTTAATTTAAAGAAACATCTTACTTTGGGAGAGGAGTCAGGGATGAGCCAGAAGAATCCAAATGAGTTTTTCTGGGAACAGTCAGAGCATCTGAAGAGAAGGTTCAGAAGATGCTCAGTTCAGGCTGCTGACATAGGACCCACCAGAGGAGCAACATGACAATCAATGAGCGTGGCCCTTCTGAGTGCCGGTGATGGAAGGGGAGGTGTTTGGAGGAAGCGGGGAGTTCAGAAGAGAGGGATGAGTCTAAGTGAACTGGG
Source organism: Cricetomys ansorgei (assembly GCA_026225945.1). Classification (NCBI taxonomy): domain Eukaryota; kingdom Metazoa; phylum Chordata; class Mammalia; order Rodentia; family Nesomyidae; genus Cricetomys; species Cricetomys ansorgei. The sequence goes on along the minus strand of JAMJFZ010003581.1, from coordinate 460,404 downwards.
GGTGGGGTGGGGTGGGAGGCTTATTGAGTAAATAGGCTTGCACTGCAGGCCGGATGACCTGTGTTTGAGTCCCCAGAACCAGCATAAAGAGCTGGTTGCAATATTGTGCACCTGTAATCCCAGCACTCCTAGTGTGAGGTGGGAAACAGAGGCAGGAGGATTGCCTCAAAGCTGGAGCAGCTAGCCTGGAATGTTAATCAAAGTCCATGTTGATTTTTCCAATGCACACAAGAGTAAAATATCCCACAACACTGGACTATGTGGCAAGGCCAGAAAAACAGAGTCCAGAAAGTTGTACTGTGCGACACCCACGAATCATACACATCTGTACAGCCACACACACAGAGTATTAACAGGCGGAGTTGGGAAGCCAGGCCACATGCAAATGCCCGAGGGAATGGAAGGGGTTCCAAGGCGGGTCTAGTGTGCGGAAGGGGCAGTGGTATTTCTGTTCTTGTTCTTAGTGTGTTCGCATTTATCGTGTTGCACACGCGTGTGCATTTGCACACATGTGCCACAGTGTGAATGTGGGGGCCCCAAGAAGACTTGCAGAAGTCAGTCTCTCCTCCCATTGCTTGTGCTCCGGGATGGAACTCAGTTGTCAGACTCGGCTGCAAGCGCCTTCACTCACTAAGCCATCTCTTCCTCCCCTTCCCTCCCCTCTCCTTTTTTTCTGGTCTAGAAGGTAAAGCTAAGTTTGAAAGTTGGAAGACGTAGAAGACATTCGATGTAATATAAATCAGGGCCTTTAAAACCATGGTTTGTAATCACCCAGTAGGTGGTATAATCAGGCTAATGATCAAAATCAGCAATTAAAAGAGAATAAACTGGAACAGGAAAAAAAAAAGAGAGAGAGAGAGAAACCACGCAGTAGGCGAGACGTACATGGCTCAGCATCGTCCCTTGACAGTATTTGTTTGGTTTTATATATGTGTGCGTTTGTATAGCTGTATGCTGGGTCGTGATATAAAGGCACATCTTCCTACAGTTTATGTATATAAGTGCTTGTTTACATGTGTGTCTGTGCACTACCCGGATGCTGTGCTCTCGGAGGTAGAAGAGGGTGTCGAGTCCCTTGGAACTGGAGTTTTGGATGGTTGTGAGCCACAATGTGGGTGGTGGGAACGGAACCTGGGTCCTGTGTGAGAGCAGCTGGTTCCTATAACTGTTGAGCCTTCTCTCCAACCCCAAGGAACATGTCTGAGTGGGAGCAGGAGGGGAGAACGTTTGAAAGCTGTCAGTAGATGCTACCATTGAATAATCATATTTGTTGTTTATTGAGCACATGGCTGAGCTCTGACTATACGTTTTTGCATTTAAAATTCATAACGAGCCAGGTGTAGTGGTGTACACGTATAGTCCCAGAACTTGGGTAGCTCTGAGGCAGGAGGATGGCAAGATTGAGATTAGCCTGGCTACACAGAGAGACTTTATCTCCAACAAACAAAAAGCCTCAAAATGACAGTATGGAACAAATTCTGTTGTTCTCATCTTGGAGATGAAGAAGGTATAAGTTCAGAGAGGCCAGGTGATTTTCCTAGGGTCGGAGAGTGTGTGAGAGACTGAACTAAAGTGAACCTAAGTTAAGCTCACAGAAGCTTGTTCATGGTGCTTGACCTACAAGCCTGACAATGGGAGTTTGAGCCCCAGAGCCTACATAAGAAAGTTAGATGTCATGGCAGACACTGAGAGATGGGAGGTACAGACCGGAGAATTGCTGGAAACTCCCCGACTAGTTAGCCTGGAGTAGGAAACTCAGAAACAAGGGAGACCCTTACTCACAAGTTGGAAGGAGAGAACAGATCCAGAAAGTTGTGCCCTGCCTTTTGCATGTGTGCTGAGGCATATATCATAATAACAAAAACAACAGCAGTAACAGTAGTAGTAGTAGTAGTAATAGTAATTTTAAAAACTTCTTCATATAAAGCCTGCGTTCTTGTGCAGGAAGAACTGTTAATGAAGCTTGCTCCACAATGCCCCAGGCTACCAGGAAAAGAGTGGAAAGTGGGAAGTACTGGGGTGGAGGTGGGTGGCCCATCTGCCAGGGACATGGAAATATGTCTGTCTATCCTAGCAAGAGACTGGGCCAGGTCACTGTAGTCTCTTCTGACATAACCTAGGACTTAACCAGCCCCGTCTAGAAGGTCAGTTCCAACCCTCAAGTGACTTAGATCCTCAACTGGAATGTGACTTACATAGTAGAATAGGTTTAGATTTGTTTATGAGTGGAATTTTCTTTTAATAAGTGCTTGACTTTTCTGTAACAAATATACACTTATTTTTATGACTTAAAGAAGTTATTAAAAATAAACTGTTTTGGATTATCTATAATGAATTCGTCTTGTGATTTATAGCATTTTAAAAGTCATTAGAAAGAAAATAATACCGCAAAGCAGCAAAAAACTTTGATGGAGATTTCATCCTGGCAAGTGTTCGAGGGACAGCTGGAAGCTGGCATTCCTCCCCTGTGTGGGCCGGTGAAGCTCAGGCCGTCCACGCAGGCGGTTGGTGGGCGTTGCGGACTGCGGCTTCTTATCTGCTTCCTGGTCAGGCCCGCACTCCCTGTGCAGCGCAGGATTGGATGGGCCATGGCTGGGGAGCTTTTCCCTCTGACTGAAGGGAAACGTCATTGTATTTCAAGGTGGAAAAGATCGTAGAGACTCTCGCACCCCCCCCCCCCCACTCCTTGGGTATAAGCTGAGCTCTGAAGGGCACATGACTTGCAGGTAGACCTGGGACCTGCTTTCAAGTGGGTTAAAGTATGCTTCTTTGTCAAGAGAAGGAGGGAGCTGCAAGTTGGATGAACCTTGTTGGGGAATAAAGACCAAAGAAGTGTTACTTTCCTCTTGCTGCTGTTGAGACAGTGTGTCATGTAGCCCACGCCAGCCTCAAATTCTGTATGTGGTCAAGGATGACTTTGAACTCAGGATTTCCTCTGCCTTCATATGCAGGCCCAGCTTTATGTGGTGCTGGGGATTGAACCTGCGGCTTTATACATGCTAGGCAAACTCTCTGGCAGCTGAGCCACAGCCCCACTGCTGAAGTGTCATCTTTTAGTTCTCATTTTATAAGGAGCTCACGGTGAGGTGAAGGTTTAGAGGGATTTAGTTAAAATGACCTCTGCTTGGTGAGTTCGGGGGCCCGAGTTTGAACTGGGTGATTTGGGGTGAGTGACTTAGTCTGGCCGGTGGAGGATAGATAAATTCTTCCTTTAGTATTGCTTAGTCCAACTGCAGGAGTGCCAATCAAAGCATACCCTCAGCCTTGTGTCCATTTAGAGCCAATGGACTGCTGACCATTGAGGAGCTGTCATTAGTTATGCTCTGCAGAACTTTTGGCATCGGTGTGGGAAATTCTCCATCTTGTGCGTGCCAGGCATTGGGGAACTGAACATCTGGTTGCTATGTGAGCATGACACCGCCGTTTCTTCCAACCCCTCAAGTGCAGGGTGATACTGGGGTTCTGCACACATTAGCCACTCAGTGTGTGTTGATGTGCTGGCATGCACTGCTTTTGATTTTGTGGGTCATGTGAATGTGGGATCTGTCTTGGAACATGTACTGTGTTGATTACCTCTGTAGACCTTCCACTTGAACAATTTATCACCATGGCTGTAGGTGTGGGGCTTGAAGCACAGGCTGTCTGATTCAGCAGAGGCCACTGTGTCTAAGCAAGTAGCTCAAGGGATCGGGGCTACTTGAGTTGGGAGAGGAAGTGGGGAGTGGGGAGTGGGAAGAGGAAGCCTTTCCCGTCTTACAAAAACTTGAGACAGGAAAGGGGCTACTGGAAGAGTGGTACTGGAGAGATGACCAGTGGTTAAAAACACATGCTACTCTTGCATATGACCCAAGCTAGGTTCCCAGCATCCATACCAGGCAGCTCACAACTACCTGTAACTCCATCTCTAGGGGATCTGAAGCCCTCTTCTGGCCTCCATGGGCACTGCACCCCTGTGCACATACCTGCTTCTCCCCCATTTAAAACAAAGTAAAATCTCTTTTGGTCTCCCCCCCCCACACACACAGGGTTTCTCTATTGTCCCTCTAGCTGTCCTGGAACTCACTCTGTAGCAGGCTGTCCTCGAACTCAGAGATCTGCCTGCCTCTACCTCCTGAGTGCTGGGATTAAAGGTGTGCACCACCACTGCCTGGCTAAAAAAATCTCTTTTTTTTAAAAAAGAAACTACTGGAGACTGAGGCATGTTATATCTTTTTCCAGCATCTTCTTGGACAGTTCAGCTAGATTTTTCTAGAACAGCCCATTCCCAGCATAGCAGTCTCACTAGTTAAGTGTGTTTTCCTTTGAACCTGCTCTTAAATGTGAACCTGGATGACCCATCCCAGGGAAGGCAGGTGGATGGCTGTCCAAGGTTTGTTTTTCTCTCTTATCAAAGCTAATGACATGACACTTAAGGCTTTATGACTTAATCCTGTGGTATCAGCTCTTGAAAGATCTGGCTTAGGGCTGCTTGAATCGTTCTGTGAAAGTAATTAGATAGCAGCTGTGAAATCCAGGGGGTGGTTCCTGTTCACTAATGGCTTCAGGCAGTCCTGCCTGTTAGGGACTAGCCTCCCAGTAAATACAGAATGTGTGGATTCAATTGTGTGCTCCGCTGTAGGATCTCCCCCTGGTGCCTCCCCACACCCCATGGCCCACAGACTCTAGTCTCCCCCTGGTGCCTCCCCACCCCCCATGCCCCACCCAAATGGTACTCTCAGACTTTTCCTCTCTGTGTGTGCCTGTGTGTACATGTGTTGGGGTCAGAGGTCAACTGGTGCTGGTCATCTTTGCTCCCCACCTTAGTTTTTGAGACACAGTCTCTCACCGAATCTGGAATTCACCAATTCGTCTGGATTGACTGACCAGTGAGGCACAGGAATCCTCCTGTCTGGGCGTCCCCGTTGCTGGCATTGCCAGTGCGTGCCATGGCCGCAGATTTCTTATCTAGGATTTTTGAGAATCGAAGTCGGGCCCTGTTTACCCGCTGCAAGCGCTTTACAGCCAGCCAGCCAGCCAGCCAGCCAGCCAGCCATCTCCCCAGCCAGAATCTGCCTTTGACAGGGTGGCCAGGAGCTTTAATATAGAAAGTGCTTGGCCAGCACAGATGGCCCCTGAGGTTAGAAGGATGGGTGGTTTTGATTGTGTAGTACAAAGACAACTGTGTGAGTCCTGTCTGCAGCCTGTCATTAAAACTTGGAATTTGTGTGTGTGTGTGTGTGTGTGTGTGTCTGTGTTGTTTGCAGTTCACATGTGGCAACAGCCCAGGGCTGTGGTTTTACACACCCCCAGCTAGCTCACCCAAGTTCTTGGCATAGCTAGTCATTTCTTTGAATACAAGCCTGGCATCGTAGAATGTAAGGGGTGTGACCAAATTACCACACTCTTCCTGTTCCCTTCCTTCACAGGAGCCCACGGTGGTTCCCGTTGCCTGCTCTCTGTACCTCTCGCTGTGGCTGCAGAGCCGGAAAGTTCCGGGCTGGGCCCTTACTTCCCTAGCCAGGGGGTGCGGCCTTCGATGCTGGCTGTTTCCCCTGCTAGAAGGTCCTCTGCACAGAAGGACCACGTGTGGGTACTCTGTACTCACAATGCCACGGCAGCGCTCTGGGCTGTGTGGAGCATCCTGGGCTTGTTTCCTGGGTGTTTGTTGTTCTCAGGGTGGGCCCTCGCTCTTCTTTCTGTCAACAGGGTCTTGGTGTCCTGGGCACCTCATCCTGAAGGTGCATGGTGAGTGGACACTTGTAGATCCCTTGTATCTGGAGACAGACCATTTGGGAAGGGGTAGAGTTGGGCGGGCTGCTGGTGTCAGAGAAGCGGGGAGTGGGGACATGATACGGCTTGTCAGGTAAAAGCTATTGGTGCCGCACAGGTCTTATAACCCGAATGTCTTCACCAGAAGCCACAGTGGAAGAGGAGGGCTGAGTCCGGAAGGTTTTCCTCTGACCTCCATGTGTACGTTGTAACGCATGTGTGCCTACACTCACACACACACACACACACACACACATACACACACACACACACACACACACACACACTGGTAAGGGGGCCCTGGAAGCAACTGGGAGGGCTTCCCTGGAGTTGGAAGGGTTTGCGCAGCTGACAAGGAGGGAGAGTGAGTGGACCTCCGCAGTTCTTCCTTGATGGCTGAGGCAGGGTTATCTGCCATCAGTGTCACAGCCCACCATGAAGGGAAGTCAGGGCAGGAACCTGGAGTCAGGAGCTGGTGTAGAACCATGGAGGAGTGCTACCTAACGGCGCTTGCTCCTCATGGCTTGTGCAGCCGGCTTACTCGTGGCATCCAGGACCGCTAGCTCAGGGGTGACACTGCCCACAGTGAGCTGGACCCTCCTTTATCGGTCATCAACCAAGAGAACCCACCCTAGGCTTGACCACAGGCCAACCTGGTGGGAGCACTTTCTCAGTTGAGTTTCTCCCTTCCGAAATGAGTCTAGCTTGTGTCAAGGTGACATGAAGTAAAACTGGCCTGCACAGTCAAGATGGCAGTGCTGGGCCCCATGTTTCTCTGGAGGGTGTTTCTGGTTTGTTGAAAATCTTCCCTCCTCTTTTCATGTGAATCTCATGGTAAGAAGGGGTGGGGATTGAGAGGAAGGCCTTAAGTGGAGTGGGGAGCAGGGCGCAGAATTCAGGAACTAGGCTGATACAGCGTTACAGTCCTAGTTAGGTCTGGGGTGGAGGCTATATTTGCTTCTCCAAGTGAGTCTGGAGGAATCTTTTGCTGCGTTTAGAAATAATTTATGAAGCCAGGCGGTGGTGGCGCACACCTTTGATGCCAGCGCCTGTGAGGCAGAGGCAGGCGGATCTCTGTGAGTTCTAGGCTAGCCTGGTCTACAGAGCGAGTTCCAAGACAGCCAGGGTTACGACAGAGAAACCCTGTCTCGATACCCACCACACTCCCAGGAAAAAAAAAAAAAGAAACAAAAGAAGCAATTTAAATTCTGAAAATAGGTGCTCTTTAACTTAAAAAATGATATCAAAGAAGAACACAGGGTAAACAGACCAATTACTCTAGAAGATGTGGAGAAATTTACCAAAAGAAAGAATGATCCCTAAAAATAGTGCCAGGAGCAGATGAGCTTGAAGGTGCATTGAAGGACACTGGGGGTGCAGGTGCTTCTGATGCCCTTCGCACTGTCCTGGAGCAGAGGACACTGGCATTCTTTGTATGAAGACGGGGCGACAACATATGACGTAAGAGCGAGTGAGCGAGCACTCCACTATAGAGCGATTTCCGTTTTGCAAGCTGAGCTGCAAAATCCTAACCATGCAAAGAACAGGCGGAATCCAACTGCCCAGGAGGGGCGCTGCCTGCTCAGGTGGGCTTCTGCGTGGGAATGGGACGGCAGGGTGGTTTTAGGGTTTCTGGCAATAAGCATTTGCCATATTAGAGGATCTAAGGAGAAAATAAGATATGGAATAGTTGATAAAGAATGAAATGTCTGTTTTCAATCAGGACTCTTATGGGAATAATTAAGCACTTCCTGAACAGGGAATGTAGGTTTTTGGTCAAGCCAGTAGCCAAAATTTTGCTTAATATTGAGGTGACAGACAGGAGGCGCCCTCATTAAAGCTACAGTAATGAGGAGACCAGGGATGAGGCTCAGCTGGCAGAGCGCTCGCCTCCCATGCTCGACCCCCAGCACTGCATAAACCGTGTGGTGGCTCAGGCCTAGGATCGCAGCACTCAGGAGGTGGGGGCAGGATCTGAACTTCCTAGAGCATCCTGGGCTACATGGCAAGTTCCAGGCCAGCTAGGTGGTGGTGCACGCCTTTAATCCCAGCAGAGGCAGGTGGATCTCTGAGTTCAAGGCCAGCCTGGTCTACAGGGTGAGTTCCAGGAGAGACAGAGCTAAACAGAGAAACCCTGTCCCAAAAAGCAAAAACAACAACAAAACCCTCAAATAAACAAACAAACAAACAAACAAAAAAAAACAAACCAACCAACCAAACAAAACAGAAAAATGTTCTGACATCTTAGAAATACCTTCCTAAGTTTGACACTGGAGTGTAAGTCATAGAATTAGATTTTCATCATGAAAATGAGCAATGAATGAAAAAAAAAAAAAAAAGACCCAGTCCAAATGAAATTCAAAAGTCTGAGAGAAAATTGCTGTCATTTTCTGAGCATACAAAGAGCTCTGAGAAATAAATAAAAGGGCCACTAATCTTACTGAAAGTTCAGTGAAGGGCGTGAGCACAAATCTTCAGGGAGCACAGTAGAAAAGGTTCTGCGGGGTTCAGAGACACACAGGCTGGTACAGGACACATCGCGTTAGAGCCGGATGGGAGGGCGTTTGTAACCGATCAGATCGGAGATGCGAACAGTCGATAACACACTGATTTGGTAAGAAGCTGTTTCACTCGTTGCCGGTGAGAGCGAGTGGGAGTCATTGTGTGGGAGGGTAGCTGTACTATTTGTCCAGATTATAAAAGTACCGTATCCTAGGACCTAGCCGGTTCGGTCTTGGGTGCCTGCCCTGGAGGAAGATTCTCCTGCAGGGGCAGTGTTCAGGGGATGTTGCTTTCGTAGGGTAAAGTGAAAGACAATACAAATATCTATCCATAAGAGAAGGGCTAATAAGAGCTGGACCCCTGGACCATTAGAGGGCCAATAATCAACCTAGGGGATTGCATACATAGCGAGGTAAAGAACGGGAAACACTGGTGTTCATTGCCCACGTGAGGGAGATTTTTTTTTTTAATTAAAGTTTTGGATAGTTGTGTGAACTGGATCACAATATGCATTTAATTAATTAAGATTTTGTGTGTATGTATGTGTGGAGTGTGTGTGCACGTGGGTGTTTCCGTGAGCGTGAAGGCATGTTCCTTCATGTGGAGGCCGAAGGCTGACATTGGGTGTCTTCCTCAATTGCACTCCCATCTTACATACTGAGACAGAGTCTATCAATTGGTCCCAGAGCTCATGGATCTACCTAGTGGAGCTTCTGGGCGTGCTCAAGGGAATCCCTTGATTCTGCCTTCCTGAGCAGCCCACCACGCTCCCAAGGCGTCTTGGCAGTTCTGGGGTGCTGGGGATCCTGAATTCTGGTCCTCATGCATTCCTAGCAAGGAGCCATCTCCCCAGCCCTAAGCTATAGTTCTCGAGATGGTGAGAACTCGAGAGGGTGGTGCATTCCTGCACATGAGAGATGAGGCAAAAGGATCCAGAGTTAAAACTCACAGTCAGTGTAGCCAGTTTGAGACCAGTCTGGGCTGCGTGGTACCTGATTCAGTTGGCAAAAATCAGTCAATGGAAGAAACAGAATCAAATTTAAAAAAGTTAATTAGGTTGACACCTGGCCAAGGCTAGCTCTCAGAAAGGTCACAGTGAGCAAGGGCAGCAAATTATGGGATAGATACACATGTATGCATGTATGTATATAGGAAGCCTGTCTGTTGACCACAGAACCTTTCACTTAGATGGCGCTTTTAAGGTTTGGGGACAGAATCCACAGTGGCTGCTGTGGCCATCTGGTCCAACCCTGTTTATTAACTGGTAAGGAAATCCCAGGCTAAGATTTCCCATGCACTGAGGCCTCGTTGCAGTTCTAAGTGTGGGTGCAGCTGCCCATGGTGGTGAGAAGCCTGCTTGCCTAGATGTCCATCTACCTTAGGGTCTGTGGCTCTCAGAGGCCCACCCCTCTAGACCCAGCCTGTGGCATCTTGGGTGCGGACGTCCCTGCAATTATTTCCTGTAGCTCAGCCCTGCCCTTGGCCCCAGTAGTTTAGTCTGAGGAAGTGGAGACTGAGATTCTTTCCTGCTGGGATCCTGGCCCCAAGCCGCTGCTCTGACTTTGACATAGTAGAGCCCCCTGCTTTGTTCTGTGTCCCATTTCCTTCTCTAAGTTTTGGTTCTACTAAGAGGCCCCTGTGTGGCTTCCTGTTCTGCTGCGATGCTGGCTATCCAGGTCCTGACCTGGGACCAAGTCCCCTGCCTACTCTCCGTCAGGAGTAGAAGGGTGTGGCAGGGGGGCATTGGTTTGAATGCTGGACCTTTGACTCGGGTAAATTATTAACTCCAGCTAGATCTCAGGCTCTTCACATGACGGGAACGATAGGTTACCTTTAGGAGAGTGGTCGCTAAGTGTGTGTGATGATAATCAGTGAGTTAGGAGCCCCTCGCCACTGGGACTGTGGGACCTTCTTTGATAGATGATACCTTTACCTCTGTGTTGCTGAGAGTCACCTGTGCTGGTTTGGGGCACTTACCGAACCCTTCATAACTTCATCCTTTGTTGTCCCCTTTCCTAAACTCACGGTGAACCAACTCCTCTCTAGAGATTGCCAGTACCTTTCCTTGGCAGGAGGTCTGCCCACCGCTGCTCAGCTCCTTGGTTTACGCTTAGAGCAGGGCCAGAAGAAAATCACAGACTAATTTCGCGTACCAACACAGCCGTAGCCAGGGAAAGTGGCATGTGAACACCGTCTCAGAACCCAGGAGATGGGGACGGAAGTTCAGGAGTGCAGGGTCTCAACCTCAGCCTCATAACATGTTCAAGACCAGCTCGAGCCCTATGAGACCCTGCCAGACAAAGAGCCCTGTAAAAAAAAACAGCCTCAGAAACCATCTGTGAACTAAAGAAATGGATGAATAGATGACAAGATAGCATTGGGAAATGTTTTCCCAGTAACTACCAGCCTCTGGCCATGTCGCCTAGCCCAGGGGTGTATTCATGCTCCCTTCAGGGTACGGAGGGTGGGAGTCCTGTGACCAGGTACTTGGTTGTCTGGTTATTTTAAAGTCCTTGTGAAGGAGCCTTGTCTACTTCAGAAGGGAGTTGGGATGCCTTACAGAGGAGGTGACGTTTGAAGTGCATCTGGAAGGTCCATATCTCACTAGTTTGTCTATGTGAATTTTTCTAATTTTTTAAATATAATTTATTTTTATTTTATGCCATTGGTGTTTTGCATGCATGTAAAAAATCTGAATGAGGGTGTCAGATCCCCTGGAACAGGAGTTACAGACAGTTGTAACCTGCCATGGGGGTGCTGAGAATTGAACCCGGGTCCTCTGGAAGAGCAACCAGCGCTCTTAACCACTGAGCCATCTCTACAGTCTTTAAATGTGAATTTTAAAGTCATCTAACAAGTTCTTTAAAAAAGGTCAACTGACCAATCGAGTCAAGTCTTAAATGGCTTTTCAGCCTTTTGGTTAAGATCCAGCTTAAAAATAAGTCTGGAAGCTGGGTGTGATGCTGATGGTGGGTGGGCCTGTAATCCAAGCACATGGATGGTGGGAACAGAATGGCTAGCCTGGGCTACATGAGACCCTGTATCACTTCCCTCTCCCAAGTGAAAAATAAGGCTGGGGATGTAGCTCAGTTGGTAAAGTGTTTGCCTAGCATGCATGAAACCTTGGGTTCTATCCCCAGTACTGTATAAACCAGGTATGGTGCACCATGCCTACAATCCCAGCACTTGGCGGGTGTAGGCAGAAGAATCAGAAGTTTAAGATCCTCCTCAACTGCATGTGGAGTTTAGACTCTTATCTCAAAACCAAACAACAAAGTAAAATTAAATCAAAAAGCTTGAGGTCTTGAGAAATCACTAATCAAGGCTCATCCCAGGATGGTAAGTCCAATTCAGCACAAACAGACAAATATTAGTAAAAAGAAAGTATAAAAATTGGAAGACCTGGTATTTGGAACAGAACCTGATATATCACTGAGGCTCACCAAAAGTTTAATTGAGTGAATGGATTTGATCTTTTGAGATGCAGAAAAATACCGAGAAGCCTTTGTATATGCAATATTAAGTATCATAAAAGTAAAAGTAGGTATGTCAGAGAATCCACTTCCCCACATAAGGAAGGGTCTGTGTGTGACCAGGGCACAGGCCTTCCACAGAGGCTTCTAGGAGAGAAACAGGAACTAAACCCCAAAGCCCCTTATCTCAACTCTTGTTAGCAAGCCTAACAGAGGCTTGTCATGACAATATAGGAACAAAACAGAAAACAAAACAAAACAAAGCAAAACAAAAAAACCCAACAACCAAAAAGCAAAATGCCCCAGAGGGATCGACATAGAGAAGGAAGAGATAAAAAGGCGCTGTTTACAAACGACACAGTTTCTATTCAAAGACGGTGGCAGTCTGCTCTGTGGCTGCTTGTGCATAGGAGTTTCAGGATCTAAAGTTGTTGCTTCAGTCTCATGGCCAGACAGTGATGCTCCAGCAAGAGCCATAATGAGGCTTGGAAAGCTGCAGTAATGAGAACCGGGGTCAGGTGGTGTCGGCAGACGCAGAGGGCCTTTTGAAAGCCTTTAGCAGCAGGATGCTCGAGGCAGACTGGACAGGTGAGCCGGAGGCGTTAGGGCTGTATAGTATTAGGATCAATGGGAAGTGACCACGCTAAGGTAACACACTAAAGGAAATGGAGGACATTTGTGGATGGCATTTGTAGATAAGGAAAGCAGTGATCTTAAAGTGAATGGCTCTGGGGAGAAGCAGGTGACAATTCAGAGAGAATAATCTGTGTTCTAGATGTATTGAGCAGTTCATTTAGAAAACTCTTCAGAGAACATTTAAATATTGTGTACCAAATATTAAATAGTCAGATATGGTGTAAATAGAAGTTCGAAAATTCTATAAAAATCCTGAATACAAGGTTTGGTGGCACACGCCTTTAATCCCAGCACCTGGAGGCAGAGGCAGGAAGATCTCTGAGTTTGTGGCCAGGCTGGTCTACAGAGTGAGTTCCAGGCCAGGGTTACATAGGGAGACTATATTGCTGATAGCTAGCTAGCTAGATATCATTAAGTATAAAGGGATAAATTTTCTTAAAAGTGATAAAATCCAAACTAGGTGTGGTGAGAGATGCCTGCAATTTCAGCACTCTGGAGGCAGGAGGATCAGTAGGCCATCATTGGCTACATAGTGAGTTTGGGCCATCCTGAGCTACATGAGACCATGCTTCAAAATAACTAAAATCACTTAAAAGGAGAAAGGAACGGATGAGGGTGTGGTTGTGATTGCCATGTGATTACCCATGGGTAATCACAACTGAGAATTACTGATGCAGATGTTGACAGTAGGTGAATAGGTTGTATTGATGACACAGTCAACCTGGGGGAGGTCAGAAGTCCAGATAATAAACAGATGTGCAAAAGAAATGTAAGTTAAAATTGCTAACTACAAAAGAGCATTCACCAACTCAGTGGTAGTGTTTCATTGGGCTTGTAATATTAGCTATAGTTGGGTTATTGACAGGGTCTCACTATGTATTGTTGGCTGTCCTGGAATTCAGTATCTAGGCCAGGCTGGTCTTGAACTCACTGAGATCTACATTAGTTAGGCCTCTTGCATGCTAGGAATAAAGGTGTGGGCCACCACACCCAGCTTGGGTCAGTTTTACAGAACGTCTCCTTGAAAGCCAGTGTGAAAGAAAATTGGACACCTCCTCAGTTGCTGAAGAGTAGAGCTGGCTTTTCAGAAGAGTGTCGTGACCTTGGACAGCAAGAATCATGAGGTGTTTGTACCCCTTGACCAGTGATTTTCCTTTGGGGGTCGGGTAAGCTCTCCAGAGATGGTCCTGAAGAAGAAGAAACCAACTTGTCCCCAAAATGGGAAAAACAAAAAGAAGTAGCCTGTGTGTGTGGATTTAGGGGATGTCAGGGCTTCTGCCATGGTAGAACAGCAGACACCCACCCTCTGGATACTGGATGGACTCACTGTAGACTGGCTTGTCATGTCCTGTCCTTTAACAGGCAGACGTACAGACGAGAACTCGGAAAAGCCCGCACCTGCTCGCTACATCAACTATAAATCACTGTTCACTGAGTTACAGACTTTAGGTCTGGCTACTCTAGTTGCATAACGCTTGTCTCCCCCCCCCCCAAGTTCTTTACAACGAAGTTTTAATTTAAAACCACTAAATGAATGTCCTCTCCAGAAAAATTGTGACTCTTAGGTATTGCAGTTTGCTTAGTACTTTTATTTAAAAAATTTTACATTATGTTTATTATTTTGTGTGTGGATGGAGTTGAGCACATGCTATAGCATTGTATGACGGTCAGAGGGCACCTTCTGTCTACCTTCCACGTGGGTCCCGGGAGTGGGATTTGGGTGGCCAGGCTTGGCAGCAAGCGCCTTTCCCTGCTGAGCCATCTCTCTGGCCCATATTGAGGTTTTTAGCAGAAAGGTAGGGAACATTCTGACAGGAAATGCTGGGCACTGGGCATCCACACAAGGCTGGGTTTGAGTCACTGTGTTGCCATGTGGTTTTGGGCAAATCACATACCTCTTCTTTAGCCCTTTGTCTCCACCCCAGAAGAAATACCAGCGGTACCCGCAAATGAGGTCAGAGGGGCTCTTTGGTCCTCTTGCGGTGATTCTGCAGGGCAAGTCAGCCTTTGCTTTCTCATTTTGTCCCCCTGTCTGCAGATGACTGGGGTTCTAAGCAGGGCGACGGCTGAGAGGGAAAAGCAGATACACCTCTGAAGAAGGCTCCCTGCAGAACCACTGCAAATGCGCTTGAGAGGGCTGCAGCCCTTGAAGGTTAAGCAAAGTCTGCCTGCCCATTTCAGACCTGCTGATGGGACCCAGGAGGAAAAGAGAGGGACTTCAAAAGACATTCTGTTGCCAGGCGGTGGTGGTGCACACCTTTAATCCCAGTGCTCCAGAGGTAGAGGCAGGAGGATCTCTGTGAGTTCCAGCCAGCCTGGTCTACAGAGTGAACTCCAGGACAGCCAGGGTTACAACACAGAAACAACAAAAAAACCAAATAAATAAACAAGTAAATAAAAAAAAAGACATTCTGTTGGGTCTGTTCTGTAGCTCAGCTCAGTGGTAGAACTCTCGTCTGGCCCATAGTGGGGGGGGTCTTCGGTTAATTTCTCAGCAAAAAAGACATTCATGGCAGGGTCAGGGTTACCATATGTCCATTGTTTTGTCTCTTCCTGACAACTTGTCCAAGGCAGGGCCAATTATTCTAGTTTTTTCAGATGAAGACATGAGTTTAGAGTCCCACAGGAAGGGATCCAAGTCCTATCTTCACCCCATACACACGTTGATGAACCACTGTGTCCTGGGCTTTGTATTTCAGGGCCAAGTAGACCAGATTCCCTGTCCCTGGTTGTCTCAGTTACTTTTCCATTGAGGTGACAGAACTTGGTGACCAAGGCCACTTACAAAAGGAAGAGTTTAGTTTAGGGTCTCATGGTTCCAGAGTTTGAGTCCATGACCCTCAAGAGGGAAATATGACAGCAGGCAGGCAGTCAAGGAGCAGGAGGAGTAGCTGAGAGCTTACATCAGATCCAGGGGTGCACAAGGCAGAGGTGGGGGTGGGGCAACACTAACTGGGAAGGGTATGGGCTTTGGAAAACAAAGTCCTCCCCCAGTAACACACCTCCTCTGCCAGACCGCACCTCCTGATCCTTCCCAACTTTGGACCAAGTATTCAAATATATGAGCCCATGGGGATTGTTCTCATTCAAACCTCCACAGAGGCACAGCTTGGATGGCCCTTGATTCCTGTCTTTTCCAAGAAGAAAGACTCTTGAGTTACTATATCCACCCCCAGTCCTCACTCTCCTTCTGTGATGATTATGGAAACCCCAGAAGGGTTTCTAGGAAGTTGACACTCAAAGCTCTGAGCACAACTGGGAGAGTGGCTACTGTTAACTGGAGTCTGCATCTGAGGTCCCGTCTACCTCGAGGAATGGGTCTGTTTGGTGGTAGCTGGGAATAGTTGTAAATAACCTCGGAGTTCCTATCTGTGTCTTTGGGGCTGAAGTATCTTAATTTAAGACAAGTCTTACTTAATCTAGGCGGGCCTTGAACCAAGTATACAGCTGAGGGTGACCTTGAACCTCTGATCCTTTTATTTCCATCTTCCATGTGCTGAGATTACAGGCATGTACCATCACACTTATTTTATGTAGTACTGGTGATCCAATTCAGGGCTTCATGCCCACTAGGAAGGCTCTACCGACAGAGCCACATCCCCAACTCTTTCTTTCTATTTAAAAAAAATTAATTTGTGATATATATATATATATATATATATATATATATATACACACACACACACACACACATATATACACACACATACACATATGCACACGTACATGTATATGTATATATGTATATATGTATATGAGATTTGTGTGTGTGCGTGTATGTACGGCACATGTGAGGTGCCCTCTAAGGGGGTGTCAGATCCTTGGAGCTGGGGTTACAAAGTTCTGAGTAGTAAATCTCCCCATTGGGCAAGCATCGGTCCCAAGGTGGTTATTGCTTGGATTTTGGATGCTTAGCTGACAGGGAGGTGGGATGGGGTTGGGGAACCGGGAGAAGGTAGGATCAGCGTGATGGGAGCTTCAAGTGTCTTGAGCAGGAAGGACTGAGAAATGAGGGTGGGTGGGGTAAGTCCCTAGAGGTTCCCAGACTGGGGTGGTGTCTCTGGATGTGCGCCTCTGAAAGCTGCACTTCTGAATGTGGCTGAACTGGGTGGTGGTGGAAGGGGGAGGAAGGAGCGAGTGAAAACCCAGGATGGGTGGCAACAGCCACTCTGGGAGGGAGAGAGCTACAATTCACCCGCCGTGTACAGATTGCAAGAGTGGAGCTCACTGCAAGATACTTTGGGAGTTTTCTGGTGTGTGTGTGGTGGGGAGGAGAGGATAGGGGTGGAGAGTGACCCTTTCCTCCCAGCCTTCATGAGGTGAACAGATGCTCAGTTTCACAGCCGACAAAGATAAGGAGCCCCAAGGGAATGCACTTACACTGGACTCGTGGAGTTGGAGCAGACTGTGCTGTAGGTGGGAGCGATGGTCAGAGGAACGTCCCCCACCGAAGGCAGACACCGTCTGCAGACAGATGTTCCGTTCAGGGCTTGAAGCCATGAGCCATTCCGTGGATGTGCAAGCAAGGAGGATGTGGGCGGGCAAAGACAGTTACAGGAGTGGACCGCACAGATTTGAAGGATGCTCCAATTATGAAATGCACATAAAACTGGAATGTACCCCCTTCTGGCGCTCAAGAGCTGGCCAGCAGCTTGCAGGGTGGAGTCCCGGCTTCTTAGCGCAACTGGACGTCTGTCTGGAACCTGCCTTCTCTTAGCTTCCTAAGGCTCCCTAGCAGAGCATTTGAAATCAAGGCCCGGGCAGGGAAAGCTCCCTGTGTCTATCCCACGCCTGGCTTTCCACTCTGGCAGTCCTGGGTGCTCTTCGGCTCGAAGAAACATAAATTGCTCCCCACACCCCAGTGTGTGTTTTCTGCTTTCTTTCAAGCACAGCAGCTGTGGCTTGCCTCAGCACCTCGTACCCTAAAACTGGCCCCTGTGCAAGGCTGATCTGCAAATTCATGAAGCGGTCTGTGTCTGCTACCCTGTCTCAGTGAATAAAGTGGAGAGTGATTGCCCAGGACACCTTATGTCAGCCTTCGGCCTCCGTAAACATGCGCCCACACACGTGTGTGTCTGCACACATGCTCGCACCCCACATACCTGTGCTTGAACAACATTAGAAAAGAAAAAGCTCAAGATAAGTTGCATACTGCTTCCGTCTGCTGTGTCCCTGTTTCTAAGTAAGATTCCGTTACGAGACTCCCCTCCATGTGACCACGAAGTTGGGGGAGTTATCCAGGCATTTCTAACTGTTTCTGGCACTGGCCGTCTGTACCTCGTGAGCACTTCCTCTCTGAGAGGACCCCAGTCTTTACTGTCCATGTCCTTACTAGGTCCTGGACTCCTTGAGACCTGAGTCTACCTGTCCCTGTTTCTATGCACCGAGTGGCAGAGACTTCAGGGTACCGTAAGACTGGGTGTGAGTGCTAGTTCTTAGTTCTATGATCTTGGCTGACTGTCCTAATTTCCCTTTGCCTCAGTTTCCCTTTTTATAAGATGGAGCTATTAATGAGAACTTACTAGGTCAAATGGGGAAGTGTATTGAGAGCAGCTGCTCTGGGACTCACGTCTCCAGGAGGTAGGGAATCTCTTTTTATTTGTTTGTCTTGGTTTCTGGTGTCTGCTATGGCAGGAGGCTTATTAGGGCTTGTTGAAATTACACATAAAGAGACTTAGTATGAGGGCAACTACAGATACTTGTGTGTTTATGAATTGGAGCCTTCCTTAGAAGCCCCTTTCCTCTGCCTGAGCCCCCAGGTGTCCGATAACTGCAGTTTGGGTTTTGGGGGATGCTGATAGCATGGTGGTACTCGGGGGTCTCAGTCTGACTCAGATGCTCAGCCCTGCACTCTGCACTTCTCTTTCATGTGGATGGAACAAATTTCAGCTTGTTACATAGCGGTATCTACAGTGGCTTCTACAGATGAGTCACCATTTACTGTAAAGCTTTCAGAGGCCCAGTAGACACACCCATTGGCAGGGATCAGGCCCTTTGCGAGACCTAGCCTCAGACGTCCATCAAGAGACTGAAGTCTTGTGGTCCCATTTAACACGAAGGTCACAGGTGAAGGGTTGCTGCCGTCAGCTTCCATGTTGCCTGCTGGGAATTTAGTCTGATCTTCATTGAGTGATAGGCACATGCCAATGTCTGACAACACCGTGTACATTTGTTCTTGCTCTGCTTCGAGACAAGAGGTTTATTCTTGTGCTTAAATTTGTTTTTGTGTGAACCAGTAATTAAAAAGGAAGTAAGGAAGGAAGGAAGGAAGAAAGAAGGAAAGAAGGAAAGAAAAAAAGAAGAGAAGGACTCATGTTGGGCTGGGGAGATGACTCCGTTGGTAAAGTGCTTGCTATACCAGCGTGAGCTCCTGAGTTCAATCCCTAGAGCCCATGGAAAGCTGGGCATAGTGGTGCATTGTAACTTCAGTGTTGGGAGGTAGAGACCACGGATCCTGGGGCTCACTGGGGAGATGACTCCGTTGGTAAAGTGCCTGCTATACCAGCGTGAGCTCCTGAGTTCAATCCCTAGAGCCCATGGAAAGCTGGGCATAGTGGTGCATTGTAACTTCAGTGTTGGGAGGTAGAGACCAGGGATCCTGGGGCTCACTGGCCAGATAGCCTAATTGGTGAGCCTCTGCTCCCAGTGGGAGACCCTGTCTTAAAAAACCAAGGTGAGTTTCAGAGAGGCAGCTTAATTGGATAGAAGTGGAGTGTTGGTGGTGGAAGGGGGGACTGACCCTGAAAGTTGACCTATGACCTCAGCACACATGCTGTGCTGGGTGGGCTTTAGATTTATTCTTATTACACTTCTATGTGTTTATTTTGCGTGAGTGTGTGTTGGCCTGAGAGCTCAGGCTGGGGGACATCCTTGGGTGTCATTCTTTGGGCACACATGCTACCTCACTACCTCCGTTTTCCTTCCCCACACTTTCTTTCTCCCAGTGGAGGGTCCCTCGTTGGCCTGGAACTTGTCAAGTAGACTAGGCCGGGCCCCAGTGGGTCCTAGGGTTCCACTGTCTTTGTGCCCTCAGAGCTGGGATTACAAGTGTGCTTCACCACGCCTAGCTTTCCCTCCTTTCCCTCCCCCTGCCCTTCCTCTTCCTTTCCTATCTCTTTCTTCCCTCCCCTTATGCTCCTTTTCCCTCCTCTCCCCCTCCTTTCCCCCTTTCTCTCCCTTCCCTACTTTTCTTCCATTTCCCTTCCCCCTTTTCTTTTCTCCTTCCTCTCCCTTCCCCTCCCCTGCCCTGCCCTGTCCTTCCCTCCCTTCCTTCTTTCCTTAATTCCTTCCATCCCTTAAAGTAAGCACTTCACTGACAGAGCCGTCTCCCCAACCCCATTCCTCCTGTGTAAACTGCTGGATCATTTTAAGGCTTGGTGAGACACCTTAAGGTCCTTGGTGTGCGGTAGGTCTAAAAAATGTAGCCACTGCACTTGCAGGAGGTGCTGTGGACTGGGGTTCTGAGACTGTGGGTGGTAGAAGCAGCCCTTCGCTGCCCTTCCTGGGTAGCTGGTGGTCTTCTCCCTGGTTTGTGGTGGTAATGTCTTCAAAATCTGCTGCTAGTTACTGTATTCATTTGACTAGTTTGTGTTTCTCTATCTGCGCCCACAGATGCTCCCCTCAAAATTAAAACCAAACCAAACCGGCCTGACCTGTGCCCTCCTGGGACACCTCTCTTAGGGCTGGTCCAGCTGCTTGGACCTGGCCATGTTTTTTTCTGGTGCATTTTAGGGATCACAGTGAGTCCCCACACCTCTGTGCTCACCGTGGCCACCTGAGCAGAGGAGATGGCTAGTTTTTTCCAAGGTCCCACCTAGGACCTGATCTCTTGAGATTGTTGCGTATGCGTCTTTGGAGCAAGAGGGCTGCCACCCATTTGGGCTTCTGAAATTTGGCACTCTGAGATATGGCCAGTATTTATGGGGGCAGAAGTGAGAGACAACTTCAAGTCCAGGCTTAGGAGACATTCAGGGCAGTGGCTGCCACGTCTGGAGGTTGTGTCCTAAAGGCCCAGGAGACATGGGACACTCTTTGCTTCTGCCTTCTCCTTACTGTTGGGCTCTTCTGAAGTCCGTGTCTTCTCCCATGCCCTTTGTCAGGTGATTTTTGTGATAACACAGCCTCCTATTCTTGAGTTCATGGGAATCATAGTGTCTGGCTCTCCACTAGGGTTTGCTACCTTCCTAAGGGTGGTCTTTATTGGGGGTCACAGCCAAACCCACAGGCACCCCATGGTAAGCCAGCTCAGAGGGAGAATGCATTGTGTGCTAGATGAAGCCCCTTTGTGGAACCACCGCCCCCTGAGCCCTAGAGGGAAGAGGCAGTCAGAACCTGCTGTTGACTGGCCATATTCTGTCTTCTGTGCTTGTATTCATGTGCTGGGTGTGAATCTGCCAAGGGCCGAGCTGGCGAAGTTGCGCACAGTCCCTTTGGCCTTTAGTGAAGGTGGTGCTGTGTTCAGGTGTGGCTGGCTGGGGTGAACCGTACAGTCTGTCTCTGGGACCAGAAGTATTTTGGGACACGCAAAAGATGTGGGTCCCGTGACTTCTGTTTTTGAAGGGAACCGCATCCAGTGTAGGGGAGGGCGTGGGAGAGTCTGCCCATGGGTACAGGGCAGGGTAGAGTGATCAGGGTTCTAAGGTAGTTCCAACTCCAGAGGTGATGTTCTTCCCACTGCATCCCAAAGATTCCTGGAATTCTCGACTGTTCTAATCCTGGGCTTCCATTCACTATGGGACCTCTGGGGCTCTTTTAAAATTTATCATTTAAAAAAAAAATTTATATGTATGGGTGTTTGCCTGTATGTACATATATGTACCATATGTGTGCCTGGTGTCTGAGGGTGCCAGAAGAGGGTGTCGGATCTCCTGGAACTGGAGTTAGAACTGCGCAGCTGTGTGGGTGCTGGCAATTGAACCCCGGTCCTCTGTAGAAAGCCAGCTCTTTTAATTGCTGAGCCATCTCTCTAGCCCCTTCAAATGTCTAGTGGACTGTGTTGAGGGACGGAAAGAGTTCTGGTCAATGGCGACTGTCATATCTGGCTGTAAGGACTGGGTGAGAGAGAATCAGATGTCAGGATAGGAAGTGACCTCGGTCCCCAGATCCCTGTCACTCACTACCACACATGCCTAGGGTGCCCTGATAGAGGACTCAGTGACCCTGGAGCTCTTCCTTCCTCCGTGCCTTCCTTCATTCCTTTAGGGCAAGTTCTGGTAACGTCTTACAAGTTCATATCATCAGAAGGCCTGGTGTTCAACAGTACAACTGGGAGAACTTGCCTGGGCCTGGGCCTGTGGTCCAGCTGTTCAGAGTTGAGGTGAGAAGATCTCAAGTTCAAGGCCTGTTTGTTACAGAGAGAGCTCAGGGCCAAGGCAATTTAGCAAGCCCCCCGCCCCCCCAAAAAAGAAGGAGCTAGGGGTGTATTACAGTGGTAGAAGGCTTGCCTTTTATGTCTAAGGCCCTGGGTTCAGTTTCCAATAGAAGAGAAAAACATCTCAACAAAAGCAGTGACCCTGTGGTGTGTGTGTGTGGTTGTGTGTTTTGCTTATGTATGCATATGTGGTATGTATGTTTGTGTGTGCATGTACATGTGTGTGCAGCTGCATATGCACATGTGCTCATGTGTGTAGAGGCCCTAGGGTAATGTCAAGTGACTTCTTCCATTGTTTTCTCTGGATATACGGGGGCGAGGTCTCTTCGCTGAACCCTGAGCTTCCAAGGCTGCCTGGCCAGCTTGCTCTGGGGAGTCCCTGTTTCTGCCCCTGGCTGGGGTTACAGAGGGGCCATCACACCCACCCAGCTTGTTTGTGTGGGTTTGTGATCAAAACTCCAGACCTCATACTTGCTCAGCACACACTCTACCCACTGAACTATGTCCAGCCTTGTTTTTGTTTATAGTCGTGGCTGGTCTGGAACTGGTGGCAATTCTCCTGCCTCTGGTTCCCGAGTGCTGGTATTACAGTTGTCTACCACTATGTCTGACTCCCAGTGTATTAGCCAAGAACCTCGGTTGCTGTAGCCATTTAGAAGGTGTGGGTTCCGTCCTGTTGTATCTGCACTCAGCCGGATCAGGCCCCTGAGCAAGCCCAGTTCCCCTGTGTGGTAACGAGGAGAGCTCAGGTCTCATTAGCTGCAGCAGGCCTTGTACTTTCTCTTTGCTTGTCTTTGGACGGATGCCTTAGAACACACTAATTACTGAAATGTAACTATGGGTCAAATTAGAAACCTAGGAGAGGGACCCACTTCCTCTTAGTTCTCGTTTTATTTTAAAAAATTCTACACATTGCGTTTCATTTCTCTTCCTCTGAATTAAAAAAAGAAAAAAGGACAACCTACCATAAAAAACAGAACCGTCTAGAACAGGGGTTCTCAACCTTCCCATTGCTGCGACCCTTTAACACAGTTCCTCATCTAGTGGTGACCCCCAACCATAAAATTGTTTCCATTGCTCCTTCATAACTGTAATGTTGCTGCTGTTACGAATTGTAATGTAAATATCTGATATGCAGATGGTGTTAGGGGACCCTGTGAAAGGGTTGTTTGAGATTCGCTGATCTGGATGATAGCTGGGCCTTGGAAAACACACAGCACTTTCTCTTCAAGGATCCTTACCCCCCCCACCCCCCCCGCCCCCCCCCCCCCCCCGGGCTGGTTTCTGTGAGTCTCACAGCAGCAGGATCTGAGGACCAGACACTGAGGCTTATGGGATTCTGGGTGGATTGGAATTTATTGATGTCCACTCTGGGGCAGGAGTGGGGTTACCACCCCTCCTACTTCTTCCTCTTCTTGTTCTTGTCCAGGTCCTCCTTCCTCCTTCCTCCTTCTGCTTCCTCTTCCTCCCTTTTCTTCCTCCTCTTCCCCTTTCTCCTCTTCCTTTTCCTCCTCTGCTCTTTTTCTTTCCTCTTCCTCCACTTTCTTCAAGATCTCCATTCATTTGTTACGTGGAAGGGTCAATGGTGTTTCTATATGTGACTATCCGGTCTTCCTGAGGACAGTTACCAAAGACAGTATCATTTCCCCATTGCGTGTCCTTGGCATTTCTGTGGAAAATCAATTGACTGTAGATGCTGGCTTTATTTCTGGGCTTCCTCTCGTCATTGGGCACTGTGTCCATTCGAATGCTGGTACCATGCTGTTGATTACTATGGCTTTATTTATTTATTACTAAGGCTACTATTTATTTATTTTGAAATTCAGTGATCATGTTGGCTACTTGGTATCTTTTGTGGTTCCATGTGAATTTTAGAATTATTTTTCTCGATTCTGCGGAAAATAACATTGGGATTTTTATAGAGATTGCATTAGACACAATAAGCAGTATTGACCTTTTAAAAAAAAAAGGAAAAAAAAGAAGACGGTCTAACTCTGTCATCCAGTCTGGTCTTGACCTCTTAGACTCAGGAGCAGCTTCCCTTTCCGCTTTCTGAGTGCTGGTACCATCGGTGTGCTTACTGGCTCAGCATAGACATCTGAACAGTCTTACTTCTTACAGGACTTTCATAACATATTTATTTACTTTGTGGGAGATGAGGGCGTGCACATGTGGAGTTGGTTCTCTCCTGCCTTGTGGGTCCTGGGGATCAAACTCAGTAGCAATTCTTCTAATCCATGAACATGGGATATCTTTCTATTTAAGTGTTCAGTTTCTTTCATCCATGTTTTATACTTTCCCGTATATGAATCTTTTATGTTTGTGGTTAAATTTATTCCTAAGGATTTTTAAAAATACCGCTTACAATGGGATTGTTTTATTGTCAATCTGCAGAAACACTGCTGACTTCCGTATGTGGACTTGTACCCTGCGAACGCACTGCGTTCATTAGCTTTAACAGTTTGGTCAGGAATCTTCCGGGTTCCATTGTCAGCAGATGGTTTGGTTTTTATCCTTTGCTTTCGTGTGCCTTTTGCTTGTTTAGCGGCTGTGTCTGTGTTTAGAGGTGAAATGGAATTCAGTTCTGGGAAAGCTATGAAGAGACATCCAGAGATGGGGACCACGAGCATCTTATGGCCATGCTCCCGATTCCTTAGTCCTAGGTGGGTGTCTTTAATTAAAAACCAGATATCGTAACACCCCCAAATCCAAACCTTCTCAGTGACGATGAAGGCTTTAGAGGTGAGAGTATTCAGATATTTCGGGGGCCAAGGGGTATTACATTGGTTAAGTCTGTGATATTCCAACATCTGAAGAGTTTGGAGAACTGAAACATATCTGGTACCAAGATTAGATAAGGGGTGCTCAGCTTGCAGTTCACTGCCCAGAACCAGGTGATTCTGACCTGGACTTGAGTGGCATTACAACAGCTTTGCAAACCGCTTGGTTCTGCTTCATGCCAGGATTAGGGCTGGAGGTAGAGGAGTGGTATTGGGAGGGCTGGAACTTGTGGAGTATATGGACATTTATTCCATCTGCACATGCAGTCTAATCAGAGGCAGGCAGCTGGCTAGTGCTGGAGCTGGATTTGAATTCAGGACGCTGGCCTCAGGGCTCTGGTCCTTCCCACTGGGAAAGCACCTTCTCCCGAGGAGTTGTGACTACTACCGTGTTCACTGCAGAATAACAGGATTCAGGCTGCAGGGTCCAGTTAGCTCTGACCAGAGGGCATGCTCACAAAAGCATTTGGCTGCTGTGTGTGTCACTCAAACTTGCTGCAGCGAGTGGAAGGAATGTTGCTGTTTCTTTCGCTCTTTGTGGAGTCCTCCAGGTGCCAATCCTGTTGCTTGTTGTCTGAGCTATCAGAGGAGCAGGTATCTCCTGACCTATGACCTACATAAACTGGTCAGTGACAGGCTTTGCTTCAGTAGTGGCTAATGCCTTCCTAATGGAGACAAGCTCTCCAGCTAGGGGAACTGGCTGGATTGCTATCTCTTAAGTGCAGTGGAGTTTTTATTGGACAAAGGAATGCTGTTGGGCTGGAGGCGTAACTCAGAGGTAGAGAGCTTGCCTAGCATGCACAGGGCCCTGGGTTTGATTCCCAGCACAGAGGAGGGAAGGAAGGAAGGAAGGCAGGAAGACAGGAAGACAGGAAGGCAGGAAGGAAGGAAGGAAGGAAGGAAGGGAGGGAGGAAGGAAGCAAGCCTGTGAATTCTAAGGAGTGAGAAGAGGGTAGCGGCGGAGTAGGGTGCGACGCTTCTTTATCCCCGGCTGTAGCCTGAGCCGAGAGAACTTTGGATCCGAGGCCTAAGTCAGGTGGGTAAATGTCCCGCAGGATGTAATGGTGATGTGTGTTTGGAACCTCCTAAGTCAGTGGTTCTCACCCTTCCTAATGCTGCCACCCTTTAATACAGTTCCTCGTGCCGTGGTGACCCCCCAACTGTAAAATTATTTTTGTTGCTCCTTCGTAACTGTAATTTTGCTACTGTTATGAATGGTGATATAAATATCTGATAGGCAGGATGGTCTTAGGTGACCCTGTAAAAGGGTTGCATGGTCCCCAAAGGGGTCATGACTCAGGGGTTGAGAAATGCAGTTTAAGTATTTGATAATTATGGCACAGTGCTGTAATTCTAGAGTCCAACTGCACAGTGCCTCTGTCCTATCCTTTGACCCTCTGACAAGGGCCATCCTCTGTAACGCTGTCCAGGGAAGGTATCCCAGGCTGTCCGCTTTCTCACCGCAATGAAGTGTTGTCCCCGTGAGGTCCCAGGCCTGTTCTTGTCATCATTCTCCTCCAAAGATGTCCTCCGCCCGCTTCCTCTCCCCTCCTTCCCCATTGCAGTGTAAATTTAGTTTGCAGCTTCTCCTGCAGTTTGGTTAATCTTAGACTCCGAGAGCATCGTGCCTTTTATCTCTGTTTGCTATATTGGGGTCTGTGATTCTAGCACAGAAAAGAAAAGAGAAAGCTGGGTGCCCGGAGCCCTTCTGTAGCATTCACTGTCTGCAAGGTGATCCGAGGGGCTCCGGGGCCACACTCCTGCCACAGGGGGCCCAGAGAAGAACAAGGACCAAGCGCCTGTCCTGTTGCTAGGATCTTCTTCTGAGGTCTGGGTCTTTCCAGTTCTTGGGGGGGACTCAAAATTCTCCTCCTGTCATCCCAGGCTTCTGAGGAAATAAATTTGTGTGTTTCATCATGAAAAGTAACGAGTAGAATTCAAATCTCATGCTCTCAGATGACACTCATTTGGCAAACTAGGAAACTCAGAGGGGTTGAGGTCACAGAGTCATTAAGGGAAAGGATGCAGTGTTCATTTTGTTCATTACTATATATGTCGCTAGGCTTTGGCTTTCAGCCAAAAGTACTTACTCTTTTCTGGAGCTGGAGAGATGGCTCTGTTGGCTACGTGCTTGTCGTGCAAGCATGAGGATATGAGTTCAAGACCCAGCATCCCTGTAAAAAGCTGTGTATGGCAGTGCACGCTTGCAATCTGAGCACCAAGGATGTGGAGATGGAAGGGTCCCGTGGCAGACAGCCAGCTTAGTCTAATCAGCCAGGCTCAGGCCAGTAAGAGATCCCATCTCAGAAATCGGGGTAGATGGCTCCTGGGGATGGCATCAGAGGTTGCCCTGTGGATTCCACACACATGCACATATGATGACATGAACACACATATTAATAAGTAGTAAATTTAGTATTTTCTGTCATTCTCCTCCTCCTATGGATGTAGCTTAGATTATTTAATGTAGTGTTTGTAATCTCATTTTTATTTGCTTTGAACATTCTGCCTTTGGAGGGTCAGCATTTGGGGCTTTAGTAACTGTGCGTGTGGAGTGTGAGCGAGCGAGTGTGTGTGTGTGAATTCTCAGGTTCTAGCTATTCAGTTAGGGTTAGCATGATGGAGGTCTGGGTGGTCTAGCATCCAGCCCCTGAAGCTGAGTAGTCATGTCATCTGACTTAGCACCCCAGGCCGCCAAAGGTGGTTGGTTTCCTTCTGTCCAGGAAAAACCTGCTTTCACTGGCTCTTTGTGGCTTTCTGTTGGATTCCTGTGGAATCCTTTGAGCAGAGTTCTTGGAGCAACCTGCTGGGAAGGGGGAAGGGTCAAGGTCCATTGGATCCAGGGGTTGGAACCGCACTCTGGCGGATGGTGCAGTCAGGTCTCGGGCCTCAGGGAGCATCGAGTAGCTTCCCGGCCCTTTCCTATGAAGCTGGGATTCTCTGTGAGTTTTGCACAGTGATTTCATTCTCTTCTGCCCGGGTGTTCTGTGCCTCTGCTTGGGAGGATGGGCACTGACCCTCTGTAAGGGTAAGTAGCAGAAAGGGGGTTTCACCGGGGCTGAGAAGTCCGGCCAGCTCTCACACTTGCCGTGCCTCAGCTCTGTCTGGAAGACGGGAGGAGAGTTTTTACTGTCCCTTCTCTCTGATGGGATCGCCCTTAAAACATCAGGTGTGGGAGCTGAGTGTGGGGTGCATAGCTGTAATTATAACACTCTGGAGGGAGAGGCAGGGAGATCAGGAGTGCAAGACCAGCCTTGGCTACACAGTGACTTCAAGGGTATCCTGGGCTACACCAGACTGTCTCAAACAAAACAAAATACCTAAATAAAAAATTAAAATAGGTACAGGAAGGCAGACAGGAGGATCGTCAGTTTGAGTCCAGCCTGGCTAAGACTCTGGTCCAAAGAAAAAAAAAAGTCAAAGACTCTTCTGAACTGTCCAGCCTACATCTCCAAGAGGGGAAAATGACAGGAAATAGTAACTACATGTAGGAAGTGCATGTGCTTGTGTGTTTGTGTGTGCCTATGTCTGTGTAGTCAGAGGGCAACATCAGGTGTCACTCAGAAGGGAGGGGTCAAAGACTCAAGGCTGGTTAAGCCGGACCTGGCTGTGAAATCCCTCTTGTAAGCTGCAGAGTCGCTCCCTCAGGCTGTCAACCAGGAACTGACTGCAGAATGCTGCAGAGCCAGAGCTGAGAGAAGACAGCCCTGTCTGTGGTCTTGCCACCTCCTGTAGCCACAGCTACCCAGCTCTTGGTTGGGCTTCTGAGTGAGGGTGTCATTCCATCAGGCTGTTGGAGTCCTAGGTACCCTTGAGCTACATTTTGATGGACTTGACCATCCCTGTAATCACCCTGACTTTGTGGAGGGGTGGTGGAGACCCAGAGAGGGAAAGATGGCTGTAACAAGGTCAGACAGCTCCACAAGGCAGAACCAGGTTCCATATCTGACTGTACTCTTTTCCCCACAAAGTCTCCCCTTTAGCCCGGGGAGACTGGCCCCGTGTGCCCGGCTTGACCCGGTTCCCTGCACACAGGTGTGGGCGCACCATCTGAGGACTTCATGACTTCATCTGAGAGAGTGTGGTTGGGTACAGTGCGCCTGGTGGTTGCCTAAATTTAAACGAAGTGGGCTGGGGTGGGTGGGAGTGAGGAGCGGTTTGGTGCTTTCATTAAAACACAATGTGTTGGGGGAAGGTTCACTTTTTATTTCTGCTTCACTGAATGAGGTTGAGCTTAGAGCTGAGGGTTTCTCTCCCTTCCCCCTTTCCTTTTCTTACTTCTTTTTAGTGATTAAATATTCATATTTACATAGTCTCAAATTGGGACTGGCAGCGCATTTCACTTTCAACCTAAATCAGTGAGGCTGATGGGAACTTATTATTTTGCATTATTATTCACGGCATGGTTGCAGTTGGTGGGGGAGAGTCCAGTTGCTGGGCATCAGCAGACAGCTGTGCTGAGCCTGGGGTTCACTGCTAACTCCAGGCCCTGGGCCTGGGAAGTAGAGGCAGGTGAATCTCTGAGTTCGAGGCCAGCCTAGTCTACAGAATGAGTTCCAGGACAGCCAGGGCTACAACAGAGAAACCCCGTCTCAACCACCCTCCCCTAAAAAAAACAAAACAAAACAAAAAATAAAAATGGCCTTACAGCATCTGTGATTCGTGTTTCAGAATCACTGGGTTTGTGAAGGGAATCCATGCCTCCTGATCTTACTTGCTCTGTCCTCTGCTGGCTGGGGCAGAGTGGGAGTGGGATATAAGACTGAGAGGCTAGTGTGTGTGTGTGTGTGTGTGTGTGTGTGTGTGTGTGTGTACATTCTTATTCATATGTGTAGAGAAGCGGTTCTCAACCTCTGGGTCCAGACTTCTTTGGGGGTTGAAAGACCCTTTCACAGGAGTCACCTAAGACTATTTACATATCAGATTTTTTTTCCCCCCTGAGACAGGGCTTCTCTGTGTAGCCCTGGCTGTCCTGGAACTCACTCTGTAGACCAGGCTGGCCGCAAACTCACAAAGATCTGCCTGCCTCTGCCTCCCAAGTGCTGGGATTAAAGGTGTACATCACCGCCTCCTGGCTTGGATATCAGATATTTACCTTGTGATTCATAACAGCAGCAAAATTACAGTTATGAAGTAGCAACAGAAATAATTGTATGGTTGGTCACCACAAAATGAGGAACTGTATTAAAGGGTCGCAGCATTCGGAAGGTTGAGAACCTATCTACAGGGATAGTTTGGCTTGGGGAACAGACTTGACTTCTCTCTTTGGGGGACGTGGGAGGTTGTTCAGATCTGAGCATCTAGACTGTCACCTGAGGGAGTGTCTTCCCAAGGACTTTACTCTTTTGAGTCTTTCTTCCTAGTTAGTTTTCTCAGCCTTTAAATATCCATATTAATCCCAGCACTCTGGGCTAGGTTGTGTGTGTGCTGGTGAACAGAGGAAGGCAGATCTCTGAGAGTTAAAATATAGCCTGCCTTTCATAGTGAGTTTCAGGCTAGCCAGGACTATATAATGAGACCCTGCCTTAAAGCAATTTTGTCTAGGACCAGCAAGATGGCTCAGTAGTTAAAGGTGCTTGTTACCAAATCTGATGACCTGAGTTCAATCCCTGGAACTCACAGTGAAAGGAGACTCACGCAAGTTGTCCTCTGACCTCCACATGAGTGCTGTGTTAATAAATAATAAACAGATGTAAAAAAAAAAAAATCTGGTCTAGGGCTGTAGCTAACATGTGCAAGGCCTGGGTTTGGCCCCCTGCACTGCAAAACAAAATGAAACAGAGCAAGCCAGATCTATTTACTGTTTCATAGTAATGAATCACAATGTTATAGAAAAGTTAGGGCATAGGGAAGACACAGAGAAGAAAGTGCAGACATCCGTCTCTCTACCCTTCTAGACCCAGGCATTCTAAGGATCGTGAATTTTTGCCTCCCGTGAGTTTTCCGTGCTCATGTGCATTGGTGTGGTTGTCTTTGGTTTTTTACAGAACCAAAGTCAGAGCTATCTAGTATAGATACGTATATTGTTATGTAATGTGATTTGCCTCTGGAGTATCGTGAGTCTCTTCTAGTTGCTCTCTGTTTGAAGTCCTTCAGTGGTTGGGATTGCCCGTAGCCTATCTAAGCAACGTCAGGCGGCGCCGCTGCGATCCTTTCTGTACCTCCTTCAGCGAGTGCTGGGAATTTCCATAGCTAGGTAGCGGTTCTCTAGGGGTGGCTCAGGGAGAGGTGGCTCAGTGGCTAAGAGAACTGACTCCTCTTCCAGAGGACCTGGGTTTGATTCCCAGGGCCTACATGGCAGATCGCCAGTTCCAGGGGAAGGGGGGGTCCTTAGTCTTCTGACCTGTGTGGGCAGCAGATACACACATGGTGCACAGACGTACACGTCGGGACAAACATATATTCATAAAATAAAAATAAAGGAGATTCTGTAGCAGGGCCCACTGAACTAAATGGTTGGTGGGTTTCAGAGTTTGTCATATCCCTGGGCCGATGTGCTCTGTAGTGAACTGACATTTGGGGTTAGCCCTGTGCCTCTTCTGTGTTCCCTTCCTGCCCTCCCTCTGCTCAGTCTTTCACCCACCTCTTCAGATGTGCTTCTTTTCGAGCTCTATGGCTATTGAGAGAGTTCACAGTGGCCTTCTGAAGAACCCAGTGGTGAAGAATGGCAAACACATTTCACCTTGTCCACAGCCAGTTTCCGTCCGTGCCAGACCCACTCACCACCACGACATGAAGGAGTATACGTACAGCCTCACATGCTGTAACCAGAAGTGTAGATGTTAGTTGGCAGCACACAGGCTCAAGTCCCTGACCTTCCTGGGGATCAGTTGGTTACTGATCATAGCTGGCTGGTGCTGGGGAGCTGCCTCACACCGGGAAATCAACTGTGCACCTCTTTTCCCTAGACTATGTCTGTGGGCCACACATTGGCACCCTCAAATTGCTCACCACAGTATAGTGGTTGTCAGAGGGCAACCTCAGGTCTCAGCCTCACCTTACACCTTGCTGGAGATGAGGTCTTTTTGCTGCTCACCTTGGCAGACACCAAGGCGCTTGCATCTCACAGTGGGAATCCTGTGTGCTGCCGAGCTGGGCTTTATGCGAGTTGTGATGATCTGAACTCCGGTCTCCTTCATGCTTGTGTTGCCGATGCCTTACCCACTGAGTCATGGCTCCAGCGCCGACATTCCTTGTTTTGAGTTTGAATTTATAGTTCTCTTTTCATATATCGATATCTCATTTCCCCTGCAACTGGACAGTAAGCTTTCAGGGCAGGAGCTAGGTAGTTGAAGAGTTAATTGCTTGTACGATGGCTATGTTGAGCAAGCTCAAGATTTCACATGAAAAATGCACCAAGACAGCTCAGCCACTGCCTGTGCCCTGATGGAGGCTCTTCCTCACACTGAATTCTAGTGGTCAGCCTGAACCTGCCCAGGGTTAATCAAGGAGCCATACGTCCCCATGCTTCTGTCAGTGACTGTAATAATGACCATAAGCTAACAGTTATTGACTTCTTGGCTCTAGATACTTTCTGAGTACTTCAAAAAATTATATTCATTGCTTACTTGTGTGTGTGTATGTGTGTGTGGTTCTTCTATGTGGACACGTGTGGAAGCCAGAGGACAACTCTAAGGAATTTTCTCCTTTCACTGTGAGGATTCTGGGGACTGAAGCCAGGCTGTCAAGCTTGGCAGCGAGTGCCTTCAACTCCTAAGCCAGCTCACCAGCCTCCTGAAGGCTTCACCACCATTTCCTCATTCATTCCTCGTTCCAGTGTATGGAGATGCATTAGTAGCTCCCTTTAAAAAAAATGAGTGAATTAATATGTGAAACTTAGAGATCTAATTTAGTGACTTGGTTTTAAGGGTGGTGGTGGTGCATGCCTTTAATCCCAGAGCTAGGGAGGCAGAGGCAGAGGCAGGCGGATCTCTGTGAGGTTGAGGTCAGCCTGGTCTACAGAATTCCAGGACAGCCAGAGTTACAACAGAAATGCTGTCTCAAAAAAAAAAAAAAAAGAAAAAGAAAAAGAAAGACCCCCCCAAACACACACACACACACACACACACACACACACACAAAATTGGCTACTCATTTGTTATTCATAGATTTCATTCATTTGTTCATTGATTCATTCATTTACTTGTTAACTGATTCATTCATGCATTAGTTATTGATCCTTTCTTCCTTCCTTCCTTCTTTTTTTCAGCAGATTCAAAGTCCTATCTTCTGCTGGTTGCTCTGGCTGCAGCATGTCCTCGCCCTCCTGGAGCGTCCCTTCCAGTGAGTGGTTCAAGATAACTAGCAACACATACCTGATGCCCGGCAGCAGGCTGAAAGGCAGGGCCCTGAGAACAGAGTGTGGATCCCTGTGGTGGTCAGGGTGGAGGAGGATGCCCAGGGTTAGACTCAGAGACCTGAGATGGATATTCTGGTGGTACACGGGTGTTGGAAGTCACGGAGGGCTCACAGATACTTCCTGCAGTTCATGGAAGGGAACTTTTCTGTTCTCAGGCCTGCACCTTGCACAATCCCACCCTGTCTCCCCCAGGTTTGCTTTTCCTGGAAGGGAATAATGGCAGACATCAGTCACGTGCTAGGTTGGATATCTGGAAATGACACCTAGGATACCTTAGGGCATAGGTAGTCAGGAACCAGAACTGATTTCCAGGCAGGTGACTCTACCCACCAAAACATGCATCTAGAACATGAGACCTTTTGGTATCTAGCAGGCAGGTATCAGACATGTACTCTGTGAACTGGGCTGAGTTGTGTGTGTATGTGTGTGTGTGTGTGTGCGCACGTGCACACGCGCGCGCGCTCATGTGCATGCTTGTGGAGGCTAGAGGTTGACATCAGGCGTCTCTCTGACTGCATCTCCACATAGTGGTTTTGAGACAAGGTCTCACTGGACCTGGAGCTCCCCAGTCTGACTAGACTCTGTCCAGCAAGCCCCAGGGATCCCCCTGTCTCTGCCTCCCCAGAGCAGGGATTGCAGGTGTGTGTGTGTGCCGCTGTACCTGGCTTTTGTGTGTAAGCTGAGGATCAAACTCAGGTCCTCGTGGACATGCGGCAAACACTTTACCCACAGAGCCATCTCCCCAACCCCCTGAGCTGATATTATTGAGCATCTGCTTCTTGTTAATTTGATAAGATCTTAAGAAGCCCCGCCTTGCAAGACTGAGAGCTGGGGCCCAGTACTGTCCGGTTATAACCAGCTCTGTCTGTGACACAGTGCTCTATCTCAGCGTCCTCCCCTTAGATGGAGGACAGCCAGATGATAGCCTCTTTGACGTCCCTTTTTGCTCCTCCCTTTTTTTTAAAGTTGAAAATTAGATGGGGTCCCACTCACACACACTCAAGTGGCAGAGGCTCCCTGGGGCACAAGGCTGAGAAAGGGTTTAGGAAGGTCCAGCCTAGGGATGCAGAATGAGGCTCCTCCAGGCTGCCATTACGAAGCCACCTGGTATTAGTTAGAGGTTAAGTGGCCATTGCCCACACAGCGTGCTCCCACAAAGTCAGCCTTACCCACAAGTGTTTTCCTAGAACCCCCAGTGTTGCTGTGAGGCCATGAAACTTTTTTGGGTGTACTTTCCTGGCGGTTGGGCTGTAGTAATTTCTGTCTTTTGTACAGCCCCATGTCTCAGAACAGTATGCAGCCCCATCCCACTCCCTCCGACAGCCTCCCACCGAAACCTACAGTGCAACCCAGGCAAACACACAGCCTTCAGAAATACAAAGTTGTGCGGCGAGGAAGCGACAGGAAGTGGGGGTGCCGCCAGAACAGAGCTCGTGGGGTGTGTGTTCAGAGCACAGATGACCTCTTTTTTAAATGTTCTTTTCTTTCTTTTTTTTAAACACACTGCTTTCTCAGATTGTTGAGGTAGATGCTTTGCTTGTTTCCAAGGGTTTTGCTCTCTTCTGAGGCCCATGGGAAGAGCGGGAGTGAGGGCGACAAGGCTTTGTGGGAGCCAGGAACAGCCCACCCCACCCCCTGCGAAGGTTATGCAAACTCTGGTGAGCAGGCTCCTCCCTCCCTCTGCTTTTCTTATCTGAGGACCAGGGGGATGTTCGTTCAGTGGACTCTCGTATACCTTCCTGGGTAGAACTTAGTCATGGCAGAAGCGGGTGGGGAAAGTAGAATTATGGCCCAATGCTCTCTTTGCTTCTGCCTCAATTTCTCATTTCCTGCTGAAGAACTTTAAAACCCTCACCACGCCCCGTGAGAGCTAGCGCTGGCTCCCTGATAGGCCTCTTGCCAGGGAGGATTGCACTGCGTATGACCAAGAAGGAGTGGCTGGTTGGCTAGATAAAAAGAGCAATTAGTGGAGAAATTAAGTGTTTAATTTGAATATGGATTAGCTCAGTTGAGTGAGTTTTACAGGGGCTGTGAGTGGGTTTGCCCCGTGGTAATAACCATGATGATTCCGAATGCAGGCTCATCTGCACGGTCTCACTGAAGCTTCCTTTCGAACTTTTGATGCTGGGAGGGGGAGGTAGGTGTTTAGGCAATGGGTGGATAATATTAACATAAAATCATGTGATTGGAAGAGATGAGCCAGGCTCACCAGGCACATTCGTTGCACCCAGTGGTCCAATGCTGAGTCACAGGGGTAATAGGAATATCAGTAGAGACACATGCACTGTAGCTCAGTGAAGCCCGGAGTTCAGTGATGTGGAATGATCCTGATTGTTTATTCCTGGTCACAGTCCCTGCTTTGCACGTGGCCTGCTGTGTTCACTGGTGTCTGTTTCTGAGGTGTCTTGATTTGGGGTAGGGTGTGTGGGTCTGACGGCTGATTAACCCACAGCACAGTCTGACCTTAATTTTATTCCTGGTCCTGGATATGGTCTGGCTCCCACCTTACCTTCTTCACTGGGCCACAGCTTCACAGATGTTAACTGTGCGTTAACTATGTTGTGTTCTATTGCAAATGCACCTGGCGGGCTATTTTACAGAAAAGTTCAAGTTTTACACCAACGAAACTAAAACCAGCCTGTCTCCCCAGCTCTGTTTTCTGTCTGCCTGATGCAGTCTCTGCCTTCCTCAGATCATTTGCCTGTTCTGAGCGTTGTGTCAGAGTCCCAGTGGTATGGCCTGTTCCCACCCGAGGCACTGTAACTGTGCACTGTGACACACGGCCGACCACCCTCCAGCCCGCTGCTTTCATTTCTGTTTTGTTTTATTTATTTATTTCTCCTCTAATTTTGTTTAGTGGTGCCACGGAAGGCTCAGGTGATGCTCTTAGTTAGGTTGCTCAACCTATGAACAAATGAAAGCTACAAGACAATTCTCAAAGCCAAGCCAGAGGGCTGAGGACACAGATCAGTTCCGTAGAGTCCTTGCTGAGCATGGACAGCACTTGGGGTTCAGTGTCCAGGGCTGGAAATAAGCAGGAGTGCTCCCAGCTGCTGTTACTGTCCCAGGGCTAGTTTGGAGAGATCTAAGCACCTCCCCAGCAGAGTTCTCACCCCCCAGGACTCTTACTTTGGCGACGTCACCACTGTTTAAAGATGCACCAGTGGTGGTAGCAATAGCTGCCATTCTTTCTTGTCGTTTTGAGGCAGATTCTCATAGGATCCAGGCTGTCCAAGAACTTACTATATAGCTCATGCTGACCTTGAACTCCTAACAGTCCTCGTACTTTGTGGGTGCTGGGATTACAGACATGAGTCTCTATGCGTGTCTTTGGCATTCTTGAAGTGAATGAAAGTCAGGGGAGGACTTGGAGGTAAGGCCCAGGAGTCTGATATTCAAGTCTTGTTTCATTTCAATGAACCAAGGATACAGGGAAGTTGGTTTGCGTGACTGGGGTCAATGGTCAGTGTGTGCACTTGATAAAAAGCCAGCCACTGCTGAACAGGCTGTACAGGTGGCGGGGTTAGGTTTCTCTTGTTCTTCTGTTTTGGGATTTAGGCACCACCCGACTGCTCCATAGACAAGTATACACAGATGGAAAATAAGACCTGCTTCCTTTATTATTTTCCATCTTGTTCTAATATTGTCTTAATAGAACTATCTGCTTATTTCTTTTCTAAATTCACAGTGATGACCTGGAGAGGTGGCTTTGCATGTAAAAAGGTGCTTGGACACCGAGCCTCATGACCTGAGTTCCACCCTCAGGGCCTACATAGAGAAAGGAAAAAATTGACTCCCAAAAGTCATCTCCTGACCTCCACATGCACTTCTTGGTGTGTGTGCGCGCGCGCGCGCGCGCACACACACACACACACACACACACACACACACACACACACAGCACTCATGTGTACCACAAATAAATGAGTGTAATAATAATGATTTTTAAAAACTCCACAATGAAGCTAAAAGCTTAAACTTTTAACTACACTTGAGTCTAGCTTGGGACTTATTATACCCCAATAGTTTTTGAGACAGGGTCTCATTAGCCCAGGCTAGCCTTGAACTCCCCGTGAATCTAAGAATGACCTTGAACATCTGATCTACCTGTCTCCAGCTCCCTAGTGCTAGGATCACAGGTGTGCACCTTCATGTCTGTTTTGTTCAATGGGACTCGAACCCAGAGCTATTATACATGTCAGGCAGGCACTCTACCAACTGAGCTGGCTACACTGCTAGCCCCTCCAGTTGGCTTCAACTCCCGGATGACTAACAGCTCACCGGATAGACTCTTACGAAGCACAGGTGGACTAGCAGCTTGACCTCTCGTTTGTAAAAATTCTTATGAGCAATCCAGCACCAAGCGTGAACATGTAAACTTGGCCTTTTTAAGATTTTATTTTATTTTTATTCAAAAGCAGTTCCCTTTTTGTTTAGTTATGCAAGTACTGTAAGGATTTCGGTGTGTGGCACTGGGGAGGGCTTTTTTCCCTTGTCTCCCTTACTTGCCCATGAACAAGGAGAGTGCATTTGAACAGCAAATTAATAGTGTGTATGGCTTAGAAACCCACATTGCCAATTAACCACCAGTGCATGCCAGCCCCAAGCGTGTTCTTGTGCCAGATCAAGCTGCGAGGTTGTGGAAAATACAGAGGAAGTGGACGGGGGTGGGGGGCCTAGGGGGCTATAACTTAGTAGTTAAAGGTGAAACCGGGTGGGTGGAGGGCTTTTGGAGGCGGCTGTGGCAAGAAGAAAGGAGGGAGGGGCACAGAGGCCATCTCTAGGCCCATGGCTCCACTAATGTGTCTTAGCAGCCAGCATCCCACTTTCTGCCGCTCCTCTCACTGGTGTTTTGAAGGCGCACAAAGGGAAGAGGTTGTGTCTGTTGGAGATAGGTTTACCCCTCAGCTAGACTCCACCCGTTCTAGAGCAAAGCTTTTGAATCACCTGTGCTGGTCCCGTGTCCTGTAGCCGAATGTGGGAGAGGGTCTCAAACACTTCGGCCACCGAGAAAGGGTTCTCCACGTACAACAGTCAGGAGTTAATTCCAAATCGGCATTTAATTTTAACGTGGATTCTGGCAGCTCTGGTCCCTGTTGTATCGGGCAACCTCACCGCAGACGTGGTCCGCTCAGGCTTACAGACAGTGCCTTCGCCAGCCGGCCATTTCTCCTGCCCCTTTCGCTTACACTTCATTTATTTATTAGTTTCATCACCGTTTCCGTGGACCAGTTCTCCGTCTTTTCGTGTTGCTGCATGGACATTCCCCGCTTTCCCCCGGCACGCATCCTGTCACTGCTGCGCTCCGTAGCTGCCATGCCTGCTTTGACGATCCTCTTTCTTGCCTCTCTATTTTTCTCACCGGAGGAGGCTTTGCTTCTCTTGAAGAATTGCCTCCTGGCCGACCTGGTGTTAATGTGTGTTCCGAATTGCTAGCCCGGATAGGACGTGTTCTCCCTGCCATCCCCCTGCCCCACATAGAGAACGAAACGCTCGAACTGTTAACTGTAGACTTACCCCTAGCACCGCATATGCCTCTTCCAGACCACTTTTTGACAAGGCTTCAGGTAAGAGTGATGGCATATTAAATCACCAGGCAGATTTATGATGGTGCAGGGAAGATTTATCCTTTGATGAATAAATACTGCCTCGGCCCAATTTAGAGCTTGACAAATGCTGATTTACAGCTTAAAATATAACGGTTATTTTATGACGAAGTGGCAGGGCTGGTGGGGCGGGATTGAAAGCGATGTCAGTGGCACCCTATAGTAATAAGCCATTAAAATGTTGCCGCGGGCAGCGCTGGAGGGAACTTCCCTGGGTGACTGCTCTGGGTTCTTGCCACCCCTGAGCAGTTTGGGGGTCCAGGACATTCTGTGATGCACGGTCATGGCTAATAGCGCTTTGAGGCATTATTAAGAGCTCAGGTATCCCAGGGTCCCTGGCAGTTGATCCTGAGGAATACCTTCTAAAGGACTCTGCCTGCCCTTCTGTGTAGCTCCAGGGTAATGGTGGCTGGCCACCTGCATCACTGCGTGCTTTCAGGATGAAGGGGAGTTGAGTGTGAATACCTTTAAAACACCATTCAAGAAGGGAGCTGGTGAGTTTCTTTTTGTGCTTTGGATGTGGCAAATACGTCCTACTTTTTAATTTAAAACACCTGGGACATTAGGGTTTAGGGAGATATCTCAATTGGTAACGTACTTGATTTGAAAGCACAAAGACTTAGGTTTGAACCCTAGATCCCATGCGGAAAAAGCAGAGGTTGATGGGATGTACCTGTAATCCCATTGTTGGGGAGGCAGAGACAGGGGCATCCCTGAGACTCACTGGCCAGACAGCCTAGCCTACTCTGCAAGCTCCAGGCCAGCAAGAGACACTGTCTTAAAAAAAGAAGGTGGACAGCACCTGAGTGCATGCGCACACACGCCTGTTTACACACATGCATCTGGACACAGACAAACATGGGAACATCCGAACTCTGACAGATGTGATTATTCCTGGTCATAAAGGATTTAGTGGAAACTGCCCTGTAATGTCTGTTGCGTGCCTGCACACAGCTGCTGCCAACAACACAGGATTGGAGACTGACAGTGACAATCTTTTTCTCGACGCTTGCTTGCTATCAACGGATTTTTTGAATAGCGATTGTTGGTGGCGTAAAGTGTGCATGCACCTAAAGTGGGTAAATAATTCTTGTCTCTTGCTGCCCAGTCAGACACACACACACACACACACTCTCTCTCTCTTTCTCTCTCTCGTTTTTTTTCGAGGCGTGGCTTCTCTGTTGTAACTCTGGCTGTCCTTTAGACCAGGCTGACCTCGAACTCACAGAGATCCGAGTGCCTCTGCCTCCCACATGCTGGGATTAAAGGCGTGTACCACCAACTCCCGGTACCAGCCCATCTCTTAAGCAGCCACTATCGTGAACCTTTTTGAGCATCTTTGGGATGGTCACCCGTGGGTATGCGTGCATGTATGTATGAATATGTAGGGATTTTCGACAAATTGCATCCTGTTGGTGTCATCCCGCGCCCTGCTCGGCTTACTGTAATATCCTTGGAAAGTTATTCCATATGATTGAGAGAATGCCCTCATTCCTCTTTATAGCTATGCAACACCCCCTCTTGTAGAAGAAAAGCAATTGTCTGAAGCAGTCTCCCGATGGTGAGCATCAACCTTGCTTTCTGCTTTTGGCCGTCATTAAGCCCAGTGTCCTTGTACATGGGGGGTGTGTCTGTAGGATAAGTCTCTAGATGTGGAATCGCTGGAGGATACATGTTT
Source organism: Cricetomys ansorgei (assembly GCA_026225945.1). Classification (NCBI taxonomy): domain Eukaryota; kingdom Metazoa; phylum Chordata; class Mammalia; order Rodentia; family Nesomyidae; genus Cricetomys; species Cricetomys ansorgei. The sequence goes on along the minus strand of JAMJFZ010003581.1, from coordinate 420,252 downwards.
GTGATGCTGGCAGACATTGAAAAGAGCCTTTCAGGAAGTCCATAGCAGCGAGCTCTGAGAATGAATTGAGGCAGCCTCGCCAACACCAGCACCAGCACCGGCGACTTATCGTTTGATCTTTGCGGCTCTGCTCGATGAGCACCGGTGTCTGTTACTTTTCATTTGCATTTCTTTCAGGAGGGAGGTGGAACGTCTTTTCACAAGTTCAGGGTCCATTTGTGACTCCTTGTCTGCAGCTCCTACTCTGCCCATCCTTCAGCGGGGTTGTGGACTTTTAGATTTCATATCTCTGTCCTGTTTCTGTGTTTGGCCCAGCGTACTCTAAAGCACACTTGATTCTGAGAAATGTTTTGGAGAGTAATGGCCCCACCATGCTGGTAATGAAAATGGATCTGCTCTCTGTGTGTAGCCATTGCTGCCTTGGAGAACCTCTGGGCCCTGGAATGTTCTACTTCTGGTCCTCGTGCTTTTTCAGAGCTGGAAGCCAGCCAGTCAGTGCCCATAGGTGTGCTGAGCATGCACAGATAGGCAGGACAGAGCACGGGCAACAGACTAGGAAAGGGCATGGGTAGGAGGAAGGGGGAACCTGGCTGCAGGCACTGACCATTTGTGTTAAGGCCGATACCCAATCTGCAGTGTGGCATCTACACATTGAGTTTTCACTTTGTGGCATCCAGAGAGTCAGGAAAGATTAGAGGCCATGTTTTAAAACAACATGTCAGTGACTGTTCTCAACGTGTTATCCCCTCGATGTTTAAACTTTAAGCAGTGGTTCTCAACTGGGAATCTTGCTGAGTCTTTCCGAGGGACATCTAAGGTACTGTCAAGTGACCCCTTGATTGTCAGCTCCTGGGGTGAAGGGAAAGGAAATGCTGCAGGCCTGGAATTGGCGGAGGCCTGGTGCTGCCAAATACCTTGGATGCAAGAGGCTGGAGTGCCAGAGCGCCCACATCTGAGATGCATTTTCAGACATTTTAGACACTCATTCTTTAGTGTCCTACTGGGGCTGGTTGACTTACTGTAGCTTAATGTCACCTGATAAGGTATGGAGGTGGAATAAGACATGGACAGAACTTTTCACTAACAATACAGCCAGCTCACTTTTTATGGAGTAGTCTGTGCCCTGTCCTCAATTCTGGCAGGTGACCGCTGAACCCTGTGAGTGGCTGTTTGCTCCTTTTACTCTCCCCTTTTTGGTTCCTTTTCCTTCCTTCCTTCTTTCCCTCTCTCCCTCCCTCAGTCCCTCCCTCCCTTCTTTTCTTCCTTCCTTCTTTCCTTTCAGATAGGGTTTCTCGGTTGTAACTCTGGCTGTCCTGGAACTTGCTCTGTAGACCAGGCTGGCCTCAAACTCACATTCACCTGCCTCTGAGCGCTGGGATTAAAGGCGTGTGTCACCACCACCCTGCTTCAGTTTTGATTTTGGTTTCATGTCTTTGATCAGAGTTTTAGTAAGAGGGTCAGCCTTTCCCTAAGGATGCTCCCTCCACACCCTGGAGGGTATCAATATTTTTAAATTATTTGCTTTTATTTCATGTGTATGGGTGTTTTGCCTTCATGGATGTATGTGCATCATATGGTGCCTGGTGCCCTCAGAGGCCACAAGAGGCTGTCGAGTCCCCTGGAACTGGAGTTACAGAAAATTATGAGCTACCACGTGGGCGCTGGGGATCGAACCTGGGTCTTCTGCAAGTACAGCAAATGTTCTTAACCACTGAGCCATCTCCCCAGTCCACGGATGGCATTTTCAGTGTGCCCAAGCTCCCGGTGCAACAAGACCCTGCTGGTCTCTGTCTGAGTCTCAGCACCCCAACCTTCCAAACCCCCTAGATGCTGAGGCAGGGTCGCTTTCCACCGTCAATCTGTGCTGGTCATCAGAGGCAGCAGGAATCTCCAAGGCTCCCCTCAGCCCCCGTCTTAGGAGAAGTGGGGACTGAGAGTGAATGTTTAAAAGACCCCCCTCCTGGCTGAAACGGCCAGTGTTCCCTGTGTGGGCTGTGGGGAGGCTGTGCTGTCTGGCCTGAAGGAGAGTGGTTACCATCGTTGTGAAGAGTGATCGAGTGTGTGGGAAGTGCTTGGAACATTGCTAGAGGTGATGATGAAGACACCAACCTGTGCCAGACATTGGAAGTTCCCACTTTCATGCCCCTCTGTGGTTCTGTGGAAACCCTTGCCAAGAGGAGCCAGAGGCAGGCTCCTGAGGCGCCTCTGGTGGACTTGCTCAGATGCCGGAACCAGCGGAGTCTGAGGAGACTTTGTATCCCACCTGAGCACCAGGAGTGTGCTGAGCCAGCCTCAAGTCCTAGCCCCCACCGCTGCTACTGAGGGACAAGTGGCCCCACTCCCGCAGGCGAGCCCTGTCCTCAGAACAGAAGCCAAGAGCCTGGTGACCCAGGCCTGTGTGGCACCCAGTGTGGTTGGGCCTGAGCAAGTGGGCCCTGCTCTCAGTCCTTGGGTGCATCCCAGCTTCCTCCAGCCTCTGTCCCAGAGAGGACTGTTTATAAAATGAGGGCAGCCTTTGGGTTGGACTTATAAACAGTCTCTAGGAAGACGCTGGGCGAAGCTGACTTCTGACTTTCTTTTCATTCAACACAGAGATGCGGATTCCGTTTTCATGGCTGAGTCAGGGGCCAGGGATGATGGGGACCTGGTGCCTGGGTGGGCAGTTCAATCTAAGTGCTTCACTTTGCTCTGTTTAAAGAAATTGTTTAAAGAAATGGCTAAAAATAGAAATGCTGTGGGGCTGACTAACCCCATCTTTGGGATGCTTCTAGGCCAGAGGAGGGGCATGACCCCTGCCCCAGGGAACCTCCTACCTGGGTGGTGGGCGTGTTTCCTCTCCTGAGAGACTCATTCTGATGGCAAAGGCCCAGGAAGAGACACAGAATGCTAACACAATCTGACGGGTGAGCAGTCCACATTCTCACGAGTTCCCCCGATGATCAGGGAAACCAGAGCCTATTCCTCCAATTGGATGGAAGAGCCCTGAGCTTTCCTTCCTTCCAGTACAATTTGATGGTGAGTGACAATGCAGGGCCCACAAGGAGGCAGATGGAATGGAGCCATTTTTAAAGGCAGGAAGGGGCCAGGCGTGGTGGCGTATGCCTTTAATCCCAGCACTAGGGAGGCAGAAGCAGGTGGATCTCTGAGTTCAAAGCCAGCCTGGTCTACAGAGTGAGTCCCAGGGAAGCCAGGTCTATATAGTAAGACATTTTCTTGAAAAAGAGCAAAATACAAAAGAAAAGAAAAAAAGCAGCCGTCTAGGGAAGTAGAGGAGCTGGGAGGGTGGAGTTGAGGGGTAAAAGCTCAGAGTACTCTGGTGATTCAGCCTCTGAGGGCTGCATGCCATCCTGACACATGTGTGGAACTTATGCTATCTTTAGTGGTAGTTTTCAGAATCCTAAAAAAAATTCAAATATTTATTGTGTGTGCGTCTGTGTGTGTGTGTGTGTGCTCGGATGTACCTGTAGTAGGCAGAGAATACCTTGTGGGAATCAGTTCTAAGAGTCAGGTCATCAGACATGACAGCAAGCTGTTTCTTTGGCTGCACTTTTTTTTTTTCTTTCTTTTTTTTTAAAGACAGGATTTCTCTGTGTAGCCCTGGCTGAGCTCACTGTATAAACCAGGCTGGTCTTGAACTCAGAGATCTGCCTGCCTCTGCTTCCCAAGTATTGGGATTAAAGGTGTGTGCCAACACTGCCCGGTGTGAACTTTTTGTTCTAGAGAGCCGTGAGAAGATGGTTTGGAGTTGGGTGAGCATCTCGGAATAGGAAGGGGCTTCCATTGTGTGGCTGCTGTTACCCCTTTTCCTGTATCACGGGTGAAGTTTTGTTTCAGATCTTTGGGGCTGTCACTGTCAAGGTCAGAAATACAAATCTTGTAGAAAGGATATTAGACACCACCTAGCCTGAGCTTCCATTTCACAGAGGAGACTGTGGGGCCCAGAGAAGGGAAGGGTTTTTCTCAGTATTGCTGAGGCTGTACTGGGCTCAGGGCCTGGCTCCTGAACCTGGTTCCCCTTACTGCTCAGCACAGGCTGCCTGATGATGACAATGGTCCAGGAAGTCATGTGATTGGCTACACCAGATCAGTTTCTCCCCCGAATGCTCCATGCTTGGAATAAAGAGTAAACACTTGCTGTAACTTCAGGATCCCCAGATTCTGGCCCCCACCTCCTCCTCATCTCCTCCCTGCATCCATAACCAGCCACCGCCCTCACTTGGACCACACTGGATTCTTAGTTAGTCTGGACATTTCCTGCTTCGGGGCCTTTGCGCTCCCTGGTCTTTCTGTCTGGAACATTCTCCGCTCCCTGACGTCCCTCATATCCTCCAGAGACTCCTTCTCTGACCCTCAGGGACTAAGCGCCTTTTGCTGGACTGTTCTCTGCCCCTCCTATCCTGTGCTTCTCCAGAGTGCCTGTCTCCACACAGCACAGCGTATACTCATTTACCCCACATGTCCTCCCTTTAAATTAGAAACGCTAAAGTGTGTTCTACTGTTCACTGCTGCGTGCTCAGCATCTAGATCATTCCTGACACATGTAGATGCTCAGTTCATATTTGTTCAAAGAAAGAAAAGAAAAAAAGAGAGGGAGGGAGAGGAGAAACAGAAGGAAGGAAGGAAGGATGGATGAAAGGAAGAACAAACACGCACTGAACTGCAAGAAGCCCAGGCACTGGTGTGAAGGAGGTGGTGGCAGGGGAGGGGTGGGGTGGTGGGTGGGGGTAAGGCACAGCTCAGTTGGTAGAGCACTTGTTCCCAGAATGTTCAGAAGCCCTGGGTTTGATCCCCAGTGCCACGTAACCCAAGCGTGGTGGCTCAAGGTCTGTACTCTCAAAGCTCTGTCTCTGTCTCAGGTGTGGTGGAGTGGGAAGGGTCTCTGTCTGACCTTAGCTCTGTCCACTTGAATGAGCATCACCTGTAAGTAAAAATACTAGGGCTGAACTTCACTCTTCTCAGAAAAGTCCATGTTGGGGCTGGAGACATGGTCAGCTGTTAAGAGCACTGGATGCTCTTTCAGAGTCCCTGGGTTCGATTCCCAGGACCCACGTGACAGTTACAGCAGTCCATACATCCAATTCCAGGGGATCTGAACCCTCTTCTGGCCTCCTAGGGCACAGACATAAATGCACACAAAATCAAATAAATAAATCTTTAAGGAAAAAGAAAGGGCAGTGTTTGCAAATGCTGCCAAGGCCTTAAGAAGGCCCACGACTTGACCCTTGGCTTGCCGCACCTTGCCAAATGGTGGACCAGGGTCTGTCTGCTGAGGGCTAGCTGTGTGTCCTGCACCAAGTTCATAGGTTTAAAATCCATCCACACAACCAGATTTCATGTTCTGGAAGGCCAAGGTAAGGACTGGAAGACTCGAGCTAAGGACACAGGGGGAAACGGTAATGTCTGTGTGTGGCGAGGCTGGGGGTTCTATAGCGAATATCTGAATTTTGTTTGTTCTCGTGAAATTGAGAGGACAGGAGGGAAAACTGAAAGTTTCCGGGTTCTGAACCTGCCCCCATTTTCAGGTGATCTTGACCAGTTACTTCCTCTGTCATAGTCTCAGCTTCCTCATTTATGAGGTGAGAATTGGACCAGGCCAGGGTGTAGGGTGGGGGGTTGTCAAGATTTCTTGGGAATCATATTGATAGTTTTAGGAAGACCTTCCCCAAAGGGGCAAAAGTCTGAAAAGCAGTGGTTCCTAAGGTCCTTTCTGGTCCTGGCATCCCTGAAGAAGGCCACAGTTAGAAGCATGACTCTCTTTGAATGAAGGATCAGGGTTTGGGTGGGACAATAATGTCGTTGATACTTTAATCGAACAGTGAAGGTTTGACTAGTGTTTTAGTGCAGGTTACTTTAGTTAGCCTGTTACCCCCTATTTCTTTCTTCTTGATCTGAACCTATAAACAATCATGAGATCAAAAGAGTTTCAGTTTGATATCTGCCCCCCATCACCACCCCCAGTCTAGTCTGAATCTGTATCATCTCGGCTTATCACACCAACTCTCAGGAAAGTGTTATCGGCCAACTGTTCAACCCTTGGGGTAAGGATTGTGGTCTAGGTCAGTTTGGATTTGGTTTTGAGCGTTACTGGAGCACTGGTGCTAACACTCCCCCCCACACTTATCTGTGTCCACCCTCATCCCAACCCCCACCTGGGTCCAGCAAGGGATAGCCACAGTCCCATCAGCTTTTGGAAGAGGTTTACCTTCTCCCCTCTTCCCATACCTTTGCCTCTTGTTCAGAATTAGCCTTGTAGTTTGTGGGGCCCAATGCAAATGTGGGGCCCCATTTTTAAAACATATGAAGACTGACTTTGAAGACAGTGACAGGATTAAATCAAACCCCACGAGACCACGCTGGTACATATCTGTGATGCCCGCTTCCGCTTACTGTTCTACCTTCTGCCAGCAGGGCCCTGGAGACCACGGACATGCATTTTCTGTCATTAAAAGTTTTTCTCAGAAGGGCTCTGAGCTGCAGCTTTCATCTGTTTGACTCAGGGCTGCTACCCTCAGCCATTGTGTATTTGAAAATGCGAATAGTGTAGGAAGGGCGTGGGCCATGCTGGTGGCTTCTGGAGGAAGGGCAGAGAAGGTTGGTGCTCTTGTCTCAGCTGGCCTACGGACTTCTATTTGGAACATAATTTGGTTTGTCCTTTACAGAAAGTCCTCTGGGATCCACCGTCTCTCTAGATGGCTCAGTGGTTAAGAGCACGGGCGGCTTTTGCAGAGGACCCTGGTTTGGTTCCCAGCGCCTACATGGTGGCTCATAAACCACCAAGAATGTCAGTTTCTAGGGGTCAGACATTCTCATCTGCCCTCGAACGCTCCTGCACATGCAAGGCATACATACATTCACAAGAGCCCCCACACATATCCATACTAAATAAATAATAAATAAATAATGGGAGGGAGACAAACTCACAAGGCTCACACACATATGCACGCAAATACTGGAAGGACCTAGTACTTTTTTTTAAAACCACATACACACACATATGTGCATATATAAGTTTTTTTTATTTTAAAGACTTTATTTTATGTGTATGAATGTTCTGCCTGCACCTATGTGTATGTACCACATGTGTGCTTTGTGCCCTTGGTTTGATCTCCAGCACCACATAAAACTAAAAGGTTTGGTCATTCACACCTGTAAACCCCAGCATCTGGGAGGCAGAGGACCAGTAATTCTGGGCCATCCTTGGCTAGGTAGCAAGCTCAAGGCCAGCAAGAGCTATATGACTCTCCAGAACAAATAAACCACCACAACCAATACCAATAACAGATCTAATTTAGCTCAGGCTTCATTCTTCTCTGAGAGTTCTTGGCTCATATGTAGCCTCCCTCCTTCACGGTCTCTTCCTCTTTTGTGTGGTCCCCAGTCCTGAGATCTTGATTGGCATTTCTAGGCCCGATAGGGTAAGCACAGTAATAGTTTACTTGCAGTGCTGGGCCTCAAACCAAATCTCCATTGCTAGTCCCAGTAAAAGCTCTTGCGTTGTATCAAACCAAAACTGGCCCTGTGGGGACCAGGAACGCTCAGCGAGAGAGGGGGCAACGGGAGGAGTTGCAGGCTGGGGCTTGACTGGCTAAGAGAGGAGGAAGGAGCCCTGTGATGCAGGAGGGATGATCACAGGGTCTGTTGCAGGGAGGGGCATCTCCTTGTCAGTCATCAGGGAAGAGAAAAGGCTTCTTAGCAGCAGCAGTTGGGTGCTGTCCTTTCCTGGAAGAGCTTGGGATTTCAGGCTGTGGCCCTCAGAGAGAAGGACCTCCAAGAGGAAGTGTTTAGTGAGTGCCTAGCAGGTGCCCCCAGCTGGTCTGGAGAGGAGTTGTGCTGTGGGATGGACTGAAACTGCAGAAGCTCTGACTGTGCCCTGCTGGGACTGGGACACTGGCTTTTCTTTGCACTCGCTGGGGAGCACAGGTGAGGGGAGCACTTTAGTCCTGCTCCCTTATTAAGTGTGTGTGTGTGTGTGTAGGCCAGAGGACAGCTTTCTGTTTGGTTCCTCAGGTGCTTATGTACTTACATATTTGTTTATGTTTATTTAGGACACAGACTCTCTCTGGTTTGGAACCTACCAAGTAGGCTAGGCTGGCTGGCCAGGGAACCCTGGATCTACCAGCCTCTTCACCATGCCAATGCTGTGATAAAAGCAATTGCCACCACACCCAGCTTGGGGATCAAACTCAGGTTCAAAGGCTTGAGGGGCAAGGCCTTCACTGACACCTCTCTTCCCACTTCCCACCTCCGTTAGCCCAGGCTGGCTTGTGATCTTTTTGCCTCTGTCCCCTACGTGTTGGGATTGAGGTTGTACACTACTCTGCCCAGCTGGATGTTTGAGCATTGATCGTGGCCTTTATTATTCTTGTTGTTTTGCCTCCGAGGGTCACTGAGTGTAAACCTGACTGTGATCTCAGCCATGGATATCTGGTGGACTGCAGTCAGTCAGGGTTCTCGCAGGAGGTCTGGCAGATGCAAGCAGAGACTTCAGTGAAGGGTTGTTTTTTTATTGTTGTGGTGGTGTTGTTTTTTGTTTTTTGCTTTTTGAGACAATGTTTCTGGGTAGCCCTTATCGTCCTGGAGTTAGTTCTGTAAACCAGGCTGGCCTAGAACTCATGGAGATTTACCTGCCTCTGCCTCCCAAGTGCTGGGATCAAAGGCATGGGCCACTACTGTCTGAGCTCAGTGAAGGGTATTGATTACAGAAATTCAGTCAGGGCTGGAGAAACCATCAAAAGATGTTGGGGTGCCCTCAGATTGGCAGCGGTGGGAAGCTGTCACCTCCTCTAGGTCAGACTTCGGGGAGAACAGCTGTCATGGTGAGGGGTGCAGTAACTATCAAACTATGGTGAGGAAGTAGGAGAAGGAAACAGAACAAAGGCTTTCTCTTCGGCTCAGTTTAGCTGGAAGCACAGGGATGCAGTCAGTAGCTGTAGAATGTTCCAGAACAGAGTGTGTGGGCGGCAAGTTGAGGCTCCCCATCTCTGGCTGCTTGAATATTCTATCGCATGGCTGGCTGTCCCTGTTAGGCTACCCAGGATGTGTGACCAAGGAGCCAACACTCACTTCTCCTTAGCATCAAGGCTGTTAAGAAGAAGAAAGTGTGTGCTGGCCATAGTGGTACACGTGTGTAATTAGTTGGAGGCAGGAGGATTGTGAATTTGGGGCCAGGATGGACCACCAAGCAAGTATGAAGCTGCTCTGAGCTATAAAGTAAGTCTTTGGCTCAAGGAAATAAAATAAAATAAATAAAATAAAATAAAATATAATAAAATAAAGTACAGAAGAAGCTGGGATCCAGCTCAGGCGATAGAGTGCTTGCCTAAATTGCAACAAACCCTGTGTTCGATTCCCGGCAACGTATGAACCAGGCATGATGGTGCACACCTGTAATCCCAGCACTTGGGAAATAGAGAGGCAAGAGGATCAGAAGTACAAGTCATCCTCAGCCACATGAGACCCTGTCTCAAAATCCAAAAAAAAATACAAAAAATTGGGGGCTGTCAAAAGCTAAGGTGGAGGAAGACATCTGACGCTGACCTCCACACGCACCCGCAGGCATGCATGCCTCACATATATGCTCACAAGCACACAGAAAGTATTCTAGCAGAGACATCAAGACTAGTAAGTATGAGAGAATAAAGAGGAAAACAATTAAACAAAGGGCAATAACGAAGAAGGAAGGAAGGAAGGATTGAAGAGGAAAATGCCTTGTTTCATCAGCAGGATGGGTGCTGGAGAGTTGGTGGCATGGTAAGAATAAGGACATTTTGGCAGCAGGTAACCAACATCACGAGCATTTCAGGAGCATCATCTCTGTCTTTGCAGCATCCCTAAGTGGTGGGTACCAGTATTCGTGTCTCCATCGTTCGTGTCTCTTACTGGTGAAGAGTGTGGGGCTGAGAAGCAGAGGTGTGCTCAGGTCATCCAAGTAACTCCTGAACGTTTGTACTCACCACCTTTGGGGCTGGTTCCTCCATCATGGTCCCCACCCGCCCTGTGGCCAAGGCTTGTATATGCCAGCCCACTGCTTGGGGTAGTCTTCCCACTTCCTCTCCGTTTGACCTAGTTGAACCTCGCTTTTTGAGATCCAAGTCAGATCTCACTTCCTCCACGAGACCGTTACCAACCACTCCCAACTCCTACATTTCTTCCTGGGCAGCCAGTGGCAGGTGATGCTTCTCTGTGCTTAAGATGTCACCTGACTGTTCTGAGCACAGGCGTCTTGAGTGCCTTGTGAGACTCCAAAGTGCTTAAACTACAGGTCTTAAATACTTTGTGAACTCACTGATCAGTCAGAATGACTCGAAGGACATAATTGTTTATGGAGCTAGAGGCAGGACTAGAGGATCCCTCTAGGATGGTATAACGTATGGGGACCGATAGGCAAAACCATCACCACACAGGGTCTGAGAGAGGTGTCCCTGGGGCCCGGAAGAGCCCAAACTGTGAGAGAGGGACCCTGCTGTGGTAGCTGATTGATTGAGAACCTTAAAATAGTATGTTTTATTTGTGTATGTGTGTGTGGTGAGAGAGAGAGAGACAGAGACAGAGAGACAGAGACAGAGACAGAGAGAGACAGAGAGAGCCTGTGTGGTGGTCCATTCACATATGTGGACGTCAGAGGACAATTTGTGGGGTCGGTTCTCTCCTTCCACCTTGTGAATACTGGAGATCCAACTTCAGATGATCAGGCTTGTCCTCAGGTGCCCTTTCTCATGGAGTCATTCCACCAGCCTGGGAACCGATTTTACACTTAGAAGTCAGTAGTAGCAGTGTTTTCCAGAAGGAAGCAAGGCTTTCTTCTCAGAGGACAGGCGTTGCGTGCTTGGCCAGTGGCCTCCCTGAGGAATTCCCCAAAAGCCTTGCACTGAAAGTGTGGCTCCCCGATAAAACACCTGCCAAGCGGGTGTGAGGCCTCTATTCTATCCTCAGTGTCACAGAAAAACAAAGCAGCTACAGGTATCTTCACTTGGGTCGCACATCCGGGTGGAGGTGGCCAGTCTCCGTGCCGGCTCTTTTGACGTTTCAAAGTTCAGGGTCCCAGTGGTTTGGATAGTTGGCTGGTAGGTGTCTTGCCTTTGGAGTCTCTCTCCTCTCCGGAGTCACCCAGGTCACTTGCCGTAACTCCGAGTTACACAGGGAGGACTTGGCCTATCTCCATGTAGTGGTGCTTAATTTCATTTCTTTTTTCTCTATTCCTATTTTTCCACCCACCCAGTTGGCTTAGATCCTCCTTAGACACTGGAAGGGCGATGGAGCTTCAGGGAAGTGGTCAGTGCAGATGAGAGCCTGCGATCACGTGGGCCCCTCCTGGCATGCCCAGTGGATTTTGGTGTTCCTACATGTCTTAGGGTCCTTTCTGGCCTGGCTTTGGATATGCCAGGCAGCGTTCCTCCTCCGAGAGGCGCGACCCAAGCACCTTGTACCTCACTGGCAGCGTACCATATTCTGTGATCCTCCAGGCCTTGAACTCTCGGTTTTCTTCCTGCTTCCTGGAATATTTTCTCCCTTCTCTTCTTTGCCTCAACAGACATGAGGGAGTGGTGGTGCTGGGGACTGTGGGGGAGGGAGTGGGGATGGGATGGGCGAATCCCGTAGTAGTCTACCCCTTACGATCTTAAGAGTTTCTAGGCGCCTGATGTTTAAGTTGTAGGTTTGCATGCTAATTGGAGCGTGTGTGCCTGTTGGTCTTTGCAGACTCAGCGGTGGTGAAAGATACCACCACCACATGGGAAGACAGACACTGGGATCAGAGGGGACACACGGGAGAGGGCACATGTGTGGCTACAGAGGGCCCACTTAAGGCCAGATAGGCCTGTGCTGGGATAGTCGCTTATGCTAACGTGTCCCTTCCACATCTGTTCTTGGGGACCCACCATGGCTCAGGGGTGGCTTGAGGTCCAAGACCTAGGCAGGACACAGAAGCCTGGAGGGCCTGACTGGAGAAATTGTCCATTTGTCCAGGAGGGTGTGGTTCCTCAGTGCAGGCTGTGACTTGGCCTGGAGTCTGATTCTCTCTCTGTGTGAGTTCTGGATGCGCTCTGATGCTGGGCGTTGGGTCTCAACTGTCATGATTCCTTTGCTACACAAGTTGGAAGTAAAGATTTCACAGAGAAAGGGAAGGGCAGTTCATGTCACCTGCAACCCACTCGGTATCAATTACATTTTGAACTTGAGTATGTAAACTTTCTGGACAGATTTTCCGCATTTTCGAGGTGGCAAGCTGTATTTTACAACCCGTGCCTCTGTGACTGTGCTTTTAAATTTTGTTTGTTTATTGTGTTTGTGTGTTCATGCATACACATGCCTCAGTTCCCACGTGGAGGTCAAACAGCTTGCAGGAGTTGGTTCTCACCTTCTACCATGTGGGTCCTGGGAGTCTAACTCAGGTTGCGAGGCTTGGCAGCAAGCCCAGAAGAGTTGCCTCACTGGCCCCTGGTTTTTAACTTATTTAAAAAAAAATACTTACTTGCTCCAAATTCAAACGGAAAGATAAAAAGACACACCTCCCTGTGCCCTGCCTCTGTCCCCTACCCTCAGAGCTGGTTCCCCATTTACAGTTGTTGGGATACTCTTGATTAGGGAGATGTAGAGAAAGGCTCAGTGGAACACTTGGGAGGAAGAGCAAGCTGCAAGTCTTGGCTGTTGTAACTTTTGCAGATGTGAGGAGGGGTTGGATTGGGGGCACTGGGAAGAGGCTTGTGGGTAGAGAAGGAACTTTCAGGAAAAAAAAGTATGTGTGGAGTTAGGGGAAGGAGAGCATGGAGACTTTCTGAGGCCTGGGCTTGGATTGGCATTGACATGAGGGGCAGGGAGAGTGAAGGTGAGCGAGGTGGTGGTCAGAGGGGTCCATGGTCAGCTTTTACCCCTTGGGCAGGGGTTGGGGGTGGGTGGAATAGCAGAAGGTAAACGAGTCAGAGTGTCAGGAAGTGGTCGTAGTAATTGGTAGATATTTGTAAAATGCTACACACATGCACACACGCACACACACGCACACGCACACACGCACACGCACACATCAGCAGCTCTGTGTTAACCTCACTTTGTCATTTATTTTTAAATCAAGCCTGTGAATACCAGAACCCTGAGTACCAGGACCCTGAGCAGGTCTGGGAGCTGTTAATGTCAAACTTGGTTTTGATTTTGTTCTGGGAACCATTTTTGGACTGTGTTTTAATTTTTAACTTTTGGGACTTTTGTTTTATATACATATGCATGCATATGTATATGTGTATGTGTATTTTTGCGGTGCTAGTGGTGAAACCCAGGGCCTTGTGCATGCTAGGCAGGTGCTGTACACTTGATCCACGTCCCTAGTCTTTTATGTTTTTTTAGATCTCAGCGTTATGTATGTATGTACGTATGGATGGATGGATGTATTTTTTGAGACAAGATTTCTCTGTTGTAACTCCGGCTGTCTTAAAACTCACTCTGCAGACCAGGCTGGCCTCAAACTCACTGAGATCCGTCTGCCTCTGCCTCTCAAGTGCTGGGATTAAAGGTGTGCACCATCCTTTTTCCTGTCTTACTTATTTTTAAAAGTTTATGTGTACAAGTGCTTTGCCCGAATGTATGTATGTGTATCGTGTGCATACCGAGTGCGTGCAGATGCCAAAGGGGGGCATCAGATTCCCTGGATGTAGAGTTATGGATGGTTGTGAGCTGCCATGTGGGTCTCTTATGAGAGCTGAACCGTCTCTCCTGCCCCTAGATTTCAGTTTATAAATTTATTTTTACTTTTTTATGTATATGGAGGTATGTCTGTGTGTGTGTGTGTGCACATTCATGCACACATAACGTGCATGTGGAGATCAGAGAATAACTTGGGTTTTGGTCCCCAGGCTCCTTCTACCTTTTGTTTGAGATAGTGTCTCTGATTGGCCTGGAGTTTCCCTACATAGGTCAGACTAGCTGGCCCTCGGCATTTTGGGAACCCATCTTGTCCTGCTATTCTTGCCACCATGCCCAGCTTTTTACACAGGTTCTGCTGAACACAGGTCCTCATGCTGACAAGTCACGTGCTTTACAGACAACTATCTCCCCGCCCAGTTTTTAAGAGACATCTAGATGAATAATTCTCTCTCTTTAATTGCACTTTAAGACCTCTGAAAACTAGAAGAAAAATAAACATCAAAAACCCTGATGCTAGGTCATCTACCCTAAACCAAATGCATTATAGACTCTGGGGTGTGGAATCCAGGAAATACAACATACAGCCGATGCTGAGAACCCTTGAATTTGCACCATCTTAATTGCTCATTTTAGCCTAGTTTTACCTTAGACTTCCCAGTAGTAATGGGAGTAATGCAGTAATCTGAAGCATTATGTAATTTTGTTCCCTTCAAATACTGTGTGCAGACATAAACATCTCAGTGCCTGAAGGTCTTCTTTGTTACAAAGGTTTGTTTTAACTCTAAATAGGCGTACTCGTGCGCATGTGTGGGTGGAGTGTGCAGGTACCGATGGAGGCCAGAAGGGGGCGTCAGATTCCTTGGAGGGGACATTATAGGCCGCCCGGCCTGGGTGCTTGGGATCGAATTCTGGTCCTCTGTGAGAGCAGCAGATGCTCTTGACCATTGTTATTGCTCCAGCCTCAGAGATCTTTTTTTTTTAACAAGAAACCCTTCGCATTCTCATTAGACTCCTGGCTTAATGCCAGAAGCCTGCGTTAGTAACTCCGAATCCTCTCTGTAGCACCGAAAGCTAATGTGCTCGAGACCTGAGGACATCTTTGTCTGTACCGAAAACCCCGAGCCATTGAGAATGGAGATATTACTGGCAGTGTTTTTTTTTTACAAGAAGAGTTGTGTATACCGTCAGTTCCAACCTAGCGCGGCCAGGGAGACTGAGCCGGTGTCAGGTCTGCAGGAGTGGGAGGTGTTTAAAGAGCTTGGTGCTTTTTTATCTTCACCATTGAAGTTTTGGTTTTTGCCTCTTCCTAAATGAGTCATTATTTTTAAAAAGGAACCTAACTCAGGGAGGGAGTGGGGGAAACCGCAGCGGGAGGTGGTGAGTAAGACCTTGGTGGAGCCGGCAGTCAGGTGATGGAGTTTACAACTGGTCCATCCCTGTGGGAGGAGGGAACCAGGGTGCTATCTTTGCTGCTCACCAAGCGCCCGGTCTACTGGTCCTTAGGCAATTAGGGATGCTGGGGAAGGAGGCCTTCCTCATCATCCCTTTAGCTGGGGACATAGATTAGGGCCTGTGTTTACCCGCGCTTAGAAATAAATCAACTGATGCTAACAAGACAGCCCAGTGGGCTAAGGGTGCGTGCTCAGGCAAGAGGACTGAGTTTGGATCCCAGCAGCCCTATGTGAGGATGCCCCCACTTGCAGTCCCAGCACAGGGTGTAGGGGTGGGAAGGGTGGGGACAGGAGGAATGCTGGAGCTTTCTGGGCACCAGTGTAGCTCACGGTTCAGGGGAGAAGGTGGAGAGTATCAGAGCAGGGCACCCGAAGGTCTCCTTTGGCCTTGCACCCAACATCTGTACATACAGCTATGCACGCACCCCCACCATGCACGGAATAGATCACCAAAGCCACAGAGCGCCACAGGAGGGACTGATACAAATTAATGCCCTAGTGCCACGCTCCAGGGCAAAAAAAAAAAAAAAAAAAAGCAGATCGAGGAGGCCACTGTGAGCCACAGGGCTAATGAACCTGACACTGGCCTCACGGTTGGAATCCAAGAGTCCTATGGGACCGACACATGGCGCTTCTTCCTGTGCTGAGATCTCCCATCTGCAAAATGACCACAGACACAGTCCCTGGTTGTGGTTTGGAGTGATCACCATCCTTAACATATGAGAGTATGGGGTGGGGTGGGTGGATGCTGGCTTTGGACAATCATATCTGTCCACAGGCCACTTGGGGTCGAGGGGACATGGGCATCCTGACACAGGGAGAGGTGGCACGTGGGAACATTGACAGCCACCTCCCTCCCTTCTCTTCGCTCCCCTTCATCTGTAGGTCTCATGTATCTCCGGCTGGCCCCCAGCTAAGTATATACCCAAGCTCACCGAGATCCTCCTGCCTCTACACCTGGTTCTGGAGTATGGGGTTTATAGGCATAGGCCACCGCACCTAGTTTATTTGGTGCTGGGATGGAGCCCAGGGCTTTGTGCACGCGAGTCAAGAACTCTCCGAACTAAGCCTCATCCCCAGCCGCTATGGGCGTTCTTTCTATGTTTCTCATAAACTTACTGTTTGGGTATGTGTAAGGCCCCAAGCATCGTGTGTTTCACCAAGGTCTGGAACTTCTCCAGCACCTGTCCTGGGCTGTCCTGTCTGTCCCCCTCACTGCCTTCTGTTATCCTTTGCAAAGCTTGCTGGGAAGTGCTCTGTGGCTTCTGCACTTGTTCTTATGAGTGAGCACTAAGAGAGGACTGATGGCTGGAAGTAGGGAGGGGAACAGCATGAAGTAGGTCCCTTATGTAATGCCAGGCACCTCGCAGGATGTATTTATATACTTCTTGTTTTATTTAGGCCTTGCATTAACTCATGCAGAACCAGAATCAAAGCAGCTAGGCCGGCAGCCAAAGGCTGAACAGGTGGCAAAGCTGGCCTTGCTTCTGCCCAGCTTCTTGATTGCTGTTACTTCAACCATGTCACGAGGAGCGTGCCACCCGTTTGCTTCCCCTGGATTGTGTAAATCTTGATTTATTTCTTGCCTTGACCACCATCCTACTGTCCCAGGTTTGTGTAGTTCAGGGCTGCCCTTCTTTGTATGGGAGGTTTGACGGTCCCTCCGGTGCTTGGCTGATTTCCATAGCTCCAGGCATTCTCCCCTTGCGGCCCTCAGGATCCCAGTCTGGCTGGATTGCAGACTGGATAGAGGCTGAATGGAACTGATTTCCAGGATGTTATTCTTCCAGCATGTGGGCACCTAGCACTGACCGTTCCGGTGCCCACATGCTCCTCCATGCAGCCAGCCTGCTCACGTTGAAAGTGCAGAAGACGGGACAGTTGGTGTGTCTTGAGCACATGTGAATAGGCAGCTAAGGAAGAACTGAGGCTTTGAATCTGGGGAAAACATGACCAGCCAGAGAGGCAGCAGCCTAAGACCCCCTTCCTCCTGCTCCTCTTCCTCATTAGAATGGCTGCTAGGAAGTGCCAGGCTGCACAGCCTCTTGAGGATGGGGGTATAGAAGCTTCTAGAAGGCCAGTGTCCTGCCTTCACCCATCCATCCCAGTCCTGCTCTCTGAAAGTCCTTTGAAACTGTATCCCAGAAACATCATAGTTGCTCTGTGGATCAGTGGTGCTCACCATTCCACACTGTTCAGCAGTGGGCAGTTGTGGGTTTTTTTTTTTTTTTTAAAGATTTATGTATTTTTTTTATGCGTTTGGATGTTTTGCCTGCATGTGTGTCTGTGCACCATGTGCCTGTCTGGTGCCCTTGGAGGCCAGAACAGGGCGTCACATCATGGAGTGTACAGGTGGTTGTGAATGCCGTGTGGGTGCTGGGAGCTGGACCCAGGTCCCCTGGAAGAGCAGCCCGGTGCTCTAAACTGCTGAGCTCTCTCCAGCTCTAACAAGTGTTCTTAAAGAAAGCTGCAGTTGCCCCGGGTGGGGGTGTGTATGTGTGGGATGCTGTTGCAGTCTCCATGGGCAGAGGACGTAACACTTCGAGAACACTTTAGAAAAACTGAATGTAGTATGCTTAAAGGCGGTGGGCGGGCTGTGTGAGGGGCCTGGGGAGACCAAAGAGGCTCAGTAAACTGATGAATTGTAGATCTTACTCAGCAGGGCCTCAGGAGAGGGCCAGGAAGGAGGGAGCCTCAGGACAGCAAAGTGTTTATTGCTGAGACCTGAAAGAGGCATCCGGGAGAGGTGGAGGGTGCGGTTAAGGATTGGTGAAGCCTGAAGTGCCTCCCAGGAGCAAGGCCTAAGAAAGACTTGTGTGCCATCTGCAAAGGAGGGATGGCTGTGGGGTCTGTAATGGTGAGCCGACAAACCAGTTGAATAATAAGACAGACTAAAATAATGCCAGGTGAAGTTTTCCTGGATGTGTGCATAATAAAGGGGATGCGGGGATCTGGGACACGGCTCATGTTGGGACACGTATGTTAGGATCTCCAGAACCCACTCACTTAAAGGTGGACAGGTAGTGCACACAGAGAGAGGTGGAGACTGAAGAATCCTCAGAAGCTCTCAGCCCCAGCCAGCCTGGTGGTCTGTATACAAGATGGCAGGTGAGGGCTGCCACCTGAGGTTGTCCTGTGACCTACACATGCGTGTCCTGACATGTACAGTCACACACATACATGCACACAGTGATCTGAACACAGGCCTTGCATTTGCTGCTGTCTCCCAGCCACTATTGTGTGGAATTTTAAGAATGGAATGCTGAGGATTTAGGGCGGGAAGGTTTAAATCCCGGGTAGGCCACTTGCTGCCTGTGAGACTCTGAGCATGTTACGTTAAACCTGCTTTTTGCCTTCTGTGAAAATTCTGTGGAAGAGGCTCGAATGCTTCACCAGACAGTTGTGTGAAGATTTCAACTTCTGGCACACCCAGCTCTTAGCGGGTATTTAAAAACAAAATGTGCATCGCCTCATCTGCTAAAGAACCGTGATTTTTGTGAGCAGGTGGATTGGGAATGGAATGTGGATCTTTCCTATGGGAATCTTGGGGGAAATGAAGCTTCACAGACTGAGTGGAGCTGTTTGGGGGCCCTCCAATTGAGTTTTAGGGACTCAAGCTGCCGAGACCCCATCGGCTATGCAGGTTGTGTCCCTACCAAACCAAAACCGTCTCCAGCTGAAGCTGGGTCTCAGGGTTGCAGTTAGGATCAGGCCTGGAACAGGAGGCCTGCTTCTAAGGGTAGGCCTGTGCTCATGGAATACCAGGCTGAAGGGTGTACAACACCCCCCCCCCACCCCCAACGAACTCCCTCCCTGTCTCCTGACCTCATTCCAGACTATATTCATTCAGCCAGGGGCTTGGGCCTGCCTCTGCCTCTGCCTCCAACGGCACCCTGTTCTCCTACACTGGGAAAACACGGCCCTCTTCCTACATAGAACTCCCCGTGTGCCAATCCTGTGTCTCACTCTTGGCGGTGTTAACTCAGGTCTGCAGTTGGACAGGTAGACTAGTGTCTTCTAGCTTTTTATTCCTTTGCTGTTGCCTGTGAGAGGTAGGTCTGGCCCATAATAGGCTGTTGGTGGAGTGTGCCCCAGATGACTCCTGCCTTCTATAGAAACTGTCCCTCTGAGGCCTCTCTGGGGCCTCTGTTGCCACACTGACGGAACGTCAGCCCTTATCATTCTGAACTAGACGACTTTTGACACTGGTGACAGCTTCCTCCTTCACAGCTCTCTTTTTCTCTCCATTTCCTCCATCCACAATACATCTTCCAACTGTTTCCCCAGCACCTACTACATGCCACGCTGTAGGTACTCGCCACAATGTAAGGTTCCGACTCCATCGGTGAGAAAGTCCCTGCACTGACTCTGTGCTGCTGGCTGCTTAGGTCAGAGCGGCTGCAGATGTGATTGGGAGTTTGTGCTGGCATCATTCGCTGATTAACGTGGAACTTGAGGGAGACAGGCTAGGCTGAGTGACTCGGGGTTACCGCTTAGCTGAGTAGGAGTGGGGCCTATGGCACACCCTCCCCCAACCTCTGAAAGTCTTATCTTACCTGGGGGGGTTCTTCTTCAGCAGGGGTGCTCCGTCCTCCTCTGTGGCCCATCTGCTGTGAGCTCTTCAGAGCTTACCCCTGGCCTCTCCATCTTCACCCTCACGGCTGCTACCTGTGCCCCTGTCGGAGCCACATCCCCTGAACATGTTATTTGGGTTGCTTCTACAGGCTCTGGCTCCAGAGAATGTTGAAGGAGGAAGACAGGGGAGCAAGACGTCCCTGAAGGAATCATCGGCCGTCTGAATCCTGAAAAAGGTATCTTTTCTCAGATCCTTGCAATCAGAACGTGGAGTTGGGAGGAGAATCATGTGGTTATTTGTTGTGGAAACATGCCTGTTGTGGAAAATGCCCAGGCAGGGCAGAAGGGCTGCCGTGGTCCCAGACTCCCACAGGGTTTTAGAAAACTGTCTCTAGGAAACGGTCAATGTATGCACATGTGGGTTTTTTAGGGCATCCTGCCTTGTCTGTCTCTCAGAGCTGTAGACCGCTAAGGATGAGAGGAGGTCTGTGGCTGAGTGCCTGGGGATTCAGAGGGCACCGTGGTGACGAGGGTATACGCTACTGGTGGTGACGAGGGTATACGTTACTGGAGAACTGTAGTTCCGATGAGTCATCAAGATTTTATTTTGAGTTAATGTGTACACCTGTGTGTCCGTTTGTGCGTTTGTACACGTGATCGTGGCGCCATGGAGGCCAGAAGAAGGCGTTGGATCCTCTAGAGCTGGAGTTAAGGGTAGCTGTGAGCCGCCAGAGGCTGTGGGTGCTGAGAACCAAATCCCTATCTTCTGCAAGAGCAGTGCATACTCTTAACTGCTGAGCCGCCTCCTGTTCCCTGATGGTTAATCCTGACTGTCAACTTGGTAGGGCGGAAGGAGCATGGAGACGCACTTCTGTGACTGCCTGTAAAGACATCTCCTGGGAAGTGTAACTGAGAAGGGAAGATTCATCCTGAATGTGGGTGGTGCCATCCCATGAGCTTAGGTACTGGGCTGAATCAAAAGAAGACAGCCCCATCTTAGCACTTGGGTGGTAGAGGCAGGGGGATCAGGAATTCAAGGTCATCCTCAGCTTCATAGTGAGTTCAAGGCCAGCCCAGACTATATGAGACCCTTTCTGAGTTGGGGGACTAGAGAGGGAGAGGGGAGCATCAGAGTGTGTCAGGTTCTGCTTCCTGACAGGGCCATAGAGCAGCTACCTCATGCTCCCCCTTCTAGGCCTTCCCTCATAATAGACCCTATCCACTCTCTAACTGTGAGCCAGGACAGACTCTTCCCTCCTCGGCTGCTTCTGTCAGGCATTTAGTCACAGGTATGAGGGTGGTAACTAACAGTGCAGGAGGTGAATAGTGTCGGAGACGTGAGGAGCTTCAGAGTGAAAGGAGGCGGTTTCCAAACCGGTTTGTCAGCCGTGGCCCTGTGAGCAATCCTCATCTCTTTCTCCCTCTAGAAAATAGTCAGCATGGCTACAGTTCTTTGTTAGGCCTTTCACAGAAGCTCCCAGAAGGGTCCATAAGCTTGTATATAAACGCAACCTTCTGTTTTGAAAAGATTTCTTTATTTTATTTCTTGCCCGCTTGTATGTATGTGCTCCACATGCATACCTGGGGCCCAAGGAGGTCAGAAGAAGGTGTTGGATCCCCTGGAACTGGAGTTACAGATGGTTGTGAGCCACCACGTGGGTCCTGGGTACCGAACCCAGGTCCTCTGGAAGAGCATCCAGTGCTCTTACCCACTGAGCCATCTCTCCAGCCCCACCTTTAACTGTTAGATCGAAGCCTGGTGAAGATTGAAACGAGACAGTTCTTTACCACATTCTCACTGACAGTTTTGTTGTCCTTGTTTGTTTGAGACAAGGTCCATGTAGCTCAAGCTGGCTTCAGATTCCCTATGTAGCCGAGGATGCCCTTGAACCTCCACTCTTCCTTCCTCTGCCTCCCAAGTACTGGCATCACAGGTGTGTACAATGTCACCACACCTAGTTTATATGGTCCCGGGGATTGAACCAGGGATTTGTGAAGCTAGACCATCACTTATCTACCCACTGAGACCCCTTAGGTGTTTCTTTGGTCGAACTCATTTGGTTACATTTCTTTTTTACTGTGCCTGACTTTGAATTCTCAAGCCATTGTGTCCACAGGTTATATCATGTAGCACGTGGGCAATGGAGGAGACTATACTGGAAGGACTATTTATAATGGTGTGATAGCAGGGCAAGAAAAACCTGGTAAGGGACGCTTGAGGTACCCCCGCCAGCAGGGGCATGGAGCTGTTCCCAGACCTGGTCCAAAACGGAGAGAGGATGGAGGGTCTGAATGGGAAATCATAGATAGATAGATGGGCTCCAAGAGAGGGATGCAGACAGCCTAAAGGAAGCCTATAGAAAGGAACCAGGAAACATCAGAAACGAGCTCCCCACCATGTCACCATGCAAGGGAATGCTTTGTCTAAGAAGTTATTTGTACTGTGCAGCCTTCCTTATGGTTACATGCTGCTTGGACTTCTGGGAACAGCTTGGGGGGATGTATTTAAGAGAGAGAGAGTGTCCATTGGAGGGGACAGTTGGGGTGGTGACAGGGGGAGAGTAAGCACCAGAGTTGGTTGGGGTGGTGACAGGAAAAAGTGAGCTCCAGAACTGATGATAGAAAAGCAGGCAGAAACAAGGCTCAGATAAAGTGGAACTAACTGGGGTTTTTAACAAGTTACATGTTAGGATCTTTCTTAGTAACTGCCAGGAGAAGCTGAACTGAAGGGGGTGGGGTTCCTTTAGGAGTCCAGTTATGAGTGAAAAAGTAACAGTTACAAAAGGCTTTAGAAACAGCCTTCAAGAAAACATTTACCTTTTAGCCCCCAAACAAAGAAAGTTTGAGAGCCCAGATCCAAACGGCAGAAAACAGCTATACATCCCCTTTTAAAAGAAAAACCTTTTACATCACCATCTTTCTCCTGTCATGCAGCCATCCACTGATCAGGCTGCTCACAAAGACCAAAGAGCCTGCAGGTTACAGCAGAGTGACTGGCGGAGGGGAACCTCAGTAGCAGGTGGGAACTGCCTGCGGAGGCTAGGGGATGCTGATCTCCTGGACCGTTTCTGTTCTACTATCAAAACAGTGTGTT